>CAJHQP010000136.1:0-273994 GCA_905132765.1 Moricandia arvensis
CGAGTATTTTTGGGGTGGGCTAACAAGCCGAGTTACTCCGTATTTTTGGCTATACTTGGTACTCGGCTTCCAGGATTAATGTACGATATTCAAATTTTGGACTTGTATATTGCGTTTGTAATAACGAGTACTTGCAAGTTTTCAAGTACTTGCGAAAATTTAATGGATTTGCAAGACATTCCTTGCCTTGTTTTATCATACTGTTACTTGTAAAAATTATTTTGCAATTACTGATAAGTATTGATAAAGCATTGATAATGTTTATAAATTTTAAAGGTAAATAATTTGTTACTATATTATAAATAATATGTCATTGTTTTTCGTTTTGGTCTTGTTTCTTGTATTCTCTGCTCGAAATACATTTATATTCAGGAAAAAAAACTAAGATGCCTTATATAAAACATATTATCACTTATGTTTTGATTTTACTTATAAATATTGAATATAAACAAGTTGTGTTTTACTATGATTAAAAAAAATATATCCTTGTTCATTATAAAAAACGAGAAAATGAAACTAAAACCGAACGCCCAAATGATTAATTTTATTTATTTATTTTATAATTGTAAAGTTTTAAATAGACTACTTAATTTTATATGACTTGATTAGAACAAGTATTCGACTTTAAGAATCTTGTATCATCAAGAAACGTATAGGAAAGTAAGAACAAGTAATTGTTGGCACTCATCAAATACATCTAATTAACTAATGAAATAAGCATACTAAGTATAATAAACCAACGTAATATATAACAAGTAACCGAACAAGTTAAATAGATTAACAAGTAAACAAAACAAGTAACAAGCAGTTTAGTTAAAAGTTAAAAATGAACTTGATACATTGACTTGTACTTGCAAGTAAATTAGAATTTGATTTACTTGTTTACTCAACTTGATTGATTAGCAAGTACGCTTATTTTTTCAACCGAACGCGAGTCGACTAGCGAAGAAGTACAAGCGCAGTATCAAACATTGTGGCCAGCCCTTAGTCGAACTCGGTTCGGTTTGAAAAAAATAAAGCACTTGCTACAACAAGTTGAGGTAACAAAGCTAATCAAATTCTATTACTTGGCAAAGTACAAGTCAAGGTATCAGTCATTTTTATTTTTAAACTACTTGGTTGTGAGCTTGGTTTGTTACTGTTTGATCATTTTACTGTTCGGTTACCTTGTTATATATTACCTCGGTTTAATTTAACATACTTCCAGCGTATCTGCCTCTTCCATTTAGTCAATTTATGTATTGCATGCCACTATGCGATCCGCCAACCTACCACCATGTCTACTCTACTTCCTCCATTCGTCTTCCTGCAACTTCGATACCAATATTTTTTAAGTCGTACCCTCTCACCAGAATCACCTTAGTCTACTCCTCATCAGTCCGCCATATACATCAGTTAAGTACGTCACATCACTACATCCTGACATTTTAACTATTAACAATTATAAAATAACTAAAATAAAATTAATCATTGGCGCTTGGTTTGGTTTATTTCTCGTTGTTTATTAATGCAACCAAGATATATTTTTTAAATCATCAGTAAAATCAACTGTGCTTACTCATTCCACTCTATTTCATAAGTAAATCAAAACATAACAGTGATAATATTATCATTATTCATACGAGCCATCTTTCAGGTTCCTTTTCACACCATGGAATAAATGATTCACAAAAAATTACAGGACACACATCACAAAACAAAAACAATTCGACATATCCGCTACTGAGCCCGCACATATCATATCATTAAACAAAATTATCTTACCACCTCTCCTCACAATTCCTCTCTACAGACAATTACTCAAATGCTAGTTTATCAAATACTTATCAAGTACATGCAAATAAACAAGTAACAGTCAAAAAAAACAGCAAGTAACTCTGCAGAATCCATAATTCTCTTCGCACAAGCTACATTGAAACTGCAGACTCGTTCATTAACAAACCAAATACAACGATTCTCCAAAATTTGAAAACTCATACAACCAAGCCCTGCAGACCAAGATCACAAACCAATACCCGAAGTACTCCGGCCTTTGTGCCCACCCCCTAGCAAGAGGCAACCGACTAGCCGCAGTACAAGCGACACCGAAGTACACTCAAACATTTGTGCCCAGCCTAGCTGACGGTTGGTTCGACCAGACAAGTGTCATACAGCAGATAGATGCTGGTCAATCGACTCGTTAACCAATGCGTTAATGTAGTTCTAATCTGACGCGCGCCGTATGAGTTGAACTGACTAAGCAGGGAATGTGAGCGACCCGGTTCGGTGCGTGCGTCTAAGCACCTGACCTCTGTAGACGATGGCACCGGACTCCAAAGAGGCGATCTTGTCGCGCACCCTCAGCTCGTAACTCAACGCGCGCTGTCGCCCATCCGACCGTACCAGATCAGCGAACAGTGTCGGTTTACAGAAATCAACCACACGCCGACATCGAGAAATATGACCTACCGAAGGCTGGAACCGATATGACTCCTAATGAACTGGAATCTGTAACTGTCCCACAGCAAGTCTTCCCGACCCATTCGACATTCTAAGACCAATAGTCAAGCCAGAACTCAAGATCAACGAGTGGAACCTGAGTTAGGACACAACACTTCACTTCTGACCCGTTTGGTACGTACCGCATGTCCCGATGGACATGAACATGACTTTTCCGACCAGTTTGAAGATTTCATGATGATCAATCATTCTAATCTCTCTAAAGCAAGGATACTTAAGCTCTCTGAAGATTTGGTTCATCTAAAGTGGTCATCCGTTCACGAAAGTTCATCAATCACCCACACGGACACACCACAGTACGTCCTGCTCCTTACCGCAGTACACCCGTTGGGTACGAACGAACCTGGACAGTAGGCGAAGGGACATTTGTTGACCAGAGTAGATTCAGATGAACCTGGACAGTACACCAAAGGTCATTTTGACCAGATCAAGAACCAAAGAGTCATTTGACTATTTTTGCATGTTTTCCACAAATTCTAAGTCCTTTCACATGCCTTTTGCTACTATAAATATGTAATCACAAGCCACGAAATAAATCAGATTGTTTTCCCCTTTTTATGAGTTTATCTCTTTGTTCTTCGTTTAGAACACTTCTTAGTTTCTTGGTGAGGTTATCTCCAAGTTTCGATCCTTCTTTTGTTGGACCGGTGCGTCACATCCGGCAACGTTTGAAGTCTGGTAGTATCATTGGGCCTTCCGCAACCCTTTGTGTCACCATTCAACCCATCAGTTCTCCCTTTTGGCGAGATCATATCCATCAAAACCGTTTGAGGGATCCTTTCTGAATCTAGGACGTATCAGAATGACTAAGGTAGACTTGAGCTAAGATCTAAGTTAGCCCTCGCCTATGGGCGATAATCAAGATAAAGGGCGAAAAATTTAGAGGTTCGGTCCGGAAGAGGACTGAGCGACGTGAGGCTTGACTCCGGCCAGGAAGGCCGGATCGGGTCTTACAGGCTTCAGCCTAAACGCGGCCAAGAACTTAGAGATATCCAGGAGAATAAATATTCTTACCTTCCGTATGGGATGTACAGACACGAAGAAAACAAGGGGAAACGAGAAAGCGAAACAGAGAAGAGGCAAATCCAAATCTGCGAGAAGACTAAGGTATGTCCGACTTGGAATTTTTTTAAATCATATTTAGAATTTTCGTAGGAAAAGAACTGAGAAATAAGAATGCCTTGGAAATTTCCGTAACATATAGGGAACTTAGAATTTAAGTGGATATTCCAGCGAACTAAGTCTTAGGAGATTTTTCCGATCTTGTTCTATTGTTCCTTAACTATTCAGGCAGAACTTGCAAACCGATCTAATCTCTCGTAAAACCGAGAAACAATTGCCACACAAACAAGCATACCCAGCTTGCTTCCTAAAGAAAGAAAGAAATAGAGACACAGACGTCGTCTTAAAACTGACTAGTTCCCCACAATTTTTTTAAAGCCAACCCATTCCAAGTCACCAACCCAAAAACAACTGAAGATCACAATCTGAATGTCCTCTTTAAATCAACCCAGATTGTCGATCATCTCAGTCTCCGAAAGAAAAATGTACACAATCCTTCAAAAATCAGTTCAACCGTTTTCTTTTGTAAAAAAAGAGAGGGAGTAGGTACGTATATTATACTTGTATACTCCCATACTTCAAAAACTTTTTGCTTAGGCATCTAGAAAACCCCTTCGACAAAGAAAAATCTTATGACATTAGGCAATGAAATTGCCCATTGAAATCGTCCAAAAGGGAAACAACAATCTATGGTTCGTACAAACGCTAGCAGACATACCTAAACAGTCAAACCATAGTCTAAAGAACTCTACATGAACTCTTATCGCAATCATTTAACCAGAAAACATGTACCAACATCGTACTAATTACATGACTTTTAGCCAAAGTCTTGAGGACCTTTTCTACTTAACAAAACAAATTTTGTATGAGAGTCAAAAATTATACGAGAAATCTTCAAACATCAAAAGCATTGATACCAGTTTCCCATTTTCGTTGAACCAAGTGAGTCTCGGAAAATCATCAAAAAAGATTTACAACAAAGAAAACCGAGAACACAAGTATCTGCGAGCAAAACAAAGGCAACGCTTTTCTCCCCCGTTGTTAATTAGATCTACTGCTGGTTGACCGATTCGCTAAGCTCTAGAAACGAATAAACGTCATGAGAATTCCACTTAAAAACCGAGGAAAGCGTTTCTCACAAAGACCTTGATGGAATAATCTTTGGTAAAACTTCATGAGTGACTCGAAGCAGCTTTCACTAAAGATCAACATTAAAGCAAAAATGCTTCTTGTAAAATCTGCGGAAAGAATCTATACTTTGATGTCTCCAAACAATACTCCGCTTCACAGTCTTCATAAAACCAATCGCCCAATACTTTCGTATAACCAAAATTTTTTATACGAAACAACCCGCAGGAAAACAAGATCGCTATCATGCAACACAACTTCGCAAAAGAAACGCGAATGAAGAAAACCTAATCCTCGCTCGCCAACATCACCAGTAATCTTCGAGCAGCACACTCCATTTACTTCTATTAGAAGCCCTTCTTGTAAGACTTGCACGAAAAAATTCTGCCTGATCAAGTTATACGGAGAAAATCTCAAAAATATACATAAAAGGTTTTACGAAGAAGTGTTTTTGACTATTTTTCCGTATAGCTACAAACAAAGCTGCATGATTCCTCTTTTAACGACAAAATCTAAACTTTATTTCTTTGCACTACGATCTAGTAGATCTTTTCCTTTAGCCTTACGGCTTTTTCTGGCTTCTGCCCCTGTTCCAAATATGAAAATATTTTTCATACGAAAAGCCTTTCTTCAAGGTTTTCATAACCAAAACAAGGTTATACGAAAAACAGTTACTAAAGGAAGAATTATACAAAACACTCATCGAATAACTGAAACCTAATGTGGAAAATATTTTTATACAAAAATTGGCCATCTTAACGCGCAAAGCTCTGGCATAGATGACCTGTCACTCCCAACAAAGGCTCTTTGGCCCTTGGCCATTTACACCTTCCAATAATAGCCCGAACCAGTACTAGGCATCCCGATTGAGGAAAATTCTAAACTAACTTGACCTTATCGTTAACCTGAAATCGACGTGGTCTGATATTTGACCTACAGAGTCCTCGCCAATGTGGATGAACACAACCTTCACACCAAGCCAAAAAAATTGAGCGACCACCTCTCCATCCAATCACTCAACGACAAAACAACTTCCGCGATTCGTCTATAAACGCTGAGTGACGACTATGCAAATAATCATCTTATGACCCAAAACGAAAATCATACAATAAAATCTTCATTTCAATACTAAGTCATAACAGCCAAACTAACGGAAAATATTAACTCATCATCACTCTACCAAGTTATATATGCCCCCCAAGTCACTTTAAGCACGTAAAGTTTACCCATAAAAAGCGGCATGTGAGGAAACATTCGTAGCAAGGCTCTTAAAGCTATACGAAATATCCTCCCTAAAAATACACGAAATAAATCTCGGAACGCCAACTCTTCACAAAGCACACTGAACGAAAATGCCTCTTTTCGAGGGAAACATTTACGCGACCCCCTGGTCCTAATTCCCTGATCACAAATCAAACAATTTAATATCAAAACAGAAACAATAGTTTTGGTTGCGAAACATCCACAAAAAAACTTCTCTTCCGTAAGGTTAAAAGAAAACCCTTACACTACCGCCAAACACCTCTAAGCTTGCAGAGGCTTCCAACAAGAAACACAACATACAAAAGAAAACTTCTAAACAAAACACACTTTCGATTAATTCGCTACACAAACAAACTTTGGCTGCGAAACATCCGCAAACGCGAAAAACTTCTCTAACACGTTCCCATAACGTAAATTTTACTCGAAAGAAAAATCCAATCTTTAGTGCCGCGAGACATCACAAACACTTGAAGAACCGTCTTTCGACGTAAAATATGTTCCAAGATGAAACTTCCTTCTCAAAAAGTCAGAGATTCATACGCACTAACATCTTTTCAAATCTCAGACTCAAACGGTAAGACTTACCATTCCGTTTGTTGCTGATCACAAAAAGCTAACTCTAATGTCCTAACAGACTTAGCCATCTTCTACCATAGAGATAGGCTCTCAGACATCCAACAAAAGGATAATACTATAAAAGAAATCCGAAATTCTTAGTCTGTACTTCCGTACGACTTCAAAATTGGCTTTGGAGTGATACTCGGTTCCCAATAGCCGAGAATTTTTTCTAGAATTCAAAGTTGAGAACGAATCAGGTCGAAATCGCTACAAGTGATTTAAGCCGACACAGTCATTGCAAACCCTAAACCGATAGTAAACCTAGGTCTTGCCCTAAACCCATCACACTGGTCTTAAACATCTCAAAGCATTGTATCAACATACTGATACGAAATTCCAAAATATGTCCCTTCACTTATATTTGTACATTTATGAGATTTTGCTAACTAAAAGCCTTTAAGTATTCTCATCTTACACAGCAATAAGTATGATGATCTGCTGAACGACATAAATGAGATGACAACTCATACTATGTCCCTCTATCTTCGTGTGCATTTGTTCTTGCGCTTTTAATGGAGATTAAACCCATGATGTTAAGAATCCAAACGAAACAGCCTATAAGGTTAGTCTTGAGGCCGAAAAAGGTTCAACATAAAATCCCATCGGCAGAAACATGCTCGAATCTCCACACGATGCATAACTAGACCATAAAGGTCCCACAGGAAAACAAGGTCGAGAATTTTAACTCCCGAAAGGATTTTATGAGATCCTCACCAGCTCAACCATCAAGCCATCCAAAAAGGGGCATCCATAAAGGGCCATCCACAAAAAAACCATTTTTTCCAGCCAGCACAACCAGCAAGCAAGGCGATATGGGTGATCCGAGTGTGCAAACTTTGCTAGGAATGGTTCCTAAGGTTCATGAGTTCACTTGGAAAAACTATGGATACTTCACTCGTCCAAGGAGTCATGAGGAAGAGATCATTGGAGATAGATCAAGCCTGGAACGAGCTTACTTAAAAGATGGTCGATATTTCATGATTTACGACCCATTCATCTACAAAGTCCCATCCATTGGATCACTCAGATTTTCTTTGGTTTCTACTGATCCAAGCCCATCTATTATCAATTCTAACTCATGTTCTTGGGCCAGACCACTCAGGAAAGCCAAAGAAAGGTTGCTGGACGACTGGGCCTATTTTGGACTGTTTTTGGGCCAAAATGAGGTTTCTAAGGTTTACAACTTTGGTGAAGAAATAAACAAGCTCTTCCTTCATATATTTTCTTCCAAGCAAAGACAGTGGGTGTTAGCTTGAGTCAAAAACGTGTGGGAGGCCAAGAGACAGTCCTTGCTTCAGTCAAAACATTATGGAGTCAAAATCTTTTATTTCTGTTTTCTAAGTATTATTTTCAGCTTCGTTTTCTTAGTCTTTTCAACTTCTATTTCGAGTTTCTAAGTTTGTAAAACTATTATATAAAGGCATAAGTTTCCAACAAATAAAAAAGACTTGTTTGAGATTAAAACCTTGTGTTTAGAGAGGGATTCTCGTTTGTTCCTTGTGAACATTTTGATCTATGGTGGATTCCGAGATCAAACACGTTTATCGAGATACTTCCATCATATCTTGTGGTTCCATTTGACCAGATGAAGATCAGAGAGGCATCCAATGTTAGGCTCTGGGTTTTGGGTTTAATTTACTCAAGGTTCAAGCCACACATTCTCTCCAATCTAAAGCTCCACCGCCTTGTTTCCTTGAAGATCGTCCTAAGTGTAGAATTGTGTGTTGGGTTTCATATACCCAGGGTGCTTTCTCAACCACCTTGTAAGAGACAAGGATTATACATACCATCCTCAAGTGATTTCAGAGATTGCAACCTTGCCTAAGGTCGCATCAAGTGGTATCAGAGCCACTTGAGGTTTCAGTACCTATTTTTATAAACACTTATTCTCTTTCTATCTGTTGTAAGGAGACTGAGCCAGCTTGGTTACCTATAAAAAAAGAAAATAAAAAAACAAAAGAAAAAGAGCAAAGAAAAAGAAAAGGGATCGAAGAGAAATTCGATTAGACCGAGGAGAAATTCGGTCTCAAGCTTGGTAATATCAGTTTCTGAAAAACAAATCTTGCAATCATTCTATCTAAAACCTCTGTTCCTTTGAAGAGTCTGACTGAATTTGATTGATTTGTTCTATTGGAACTCTTTGAGAGAGAAAAAAGAGAAAAAAAACCAGAGAGAGACACTTGTGAGGATTTGATTTCTAAAGTTTGTTGCTTGTGCATGAAACCATTGGAGGATCAACTAGGATCTGCATTTTAATTGTCTATTCTTTGTTTGTTAATTTTAAAGGAAAGCCATGTCTCAGGAGGGAGACAAAAGTGATTATCAAATCCCTGAACCAGCCTTGTCTCGACTTCAACTTAAGGTCTTGATGGATCATTTGACTAGAATGATGAAAGATCAAATGAAGGAGATCCACATACGCCTAGACAGAGTTCAAGAGGATCAACAGAAGCAACCTGGTGCTAGAAAGGAAGGATCATCAAAGAAGGGCAAGTCTGATGAAGATGATTACTACAGCCACAAATCCAGTTCATCAAAGAGCAGTCACAGACGATCTAGAAGAACAAGAGAGACCAGAGGTCGTTTTGATGATAAACTTGGTGGTATGAAGCTCAAAATCCCAACCTTCCTTGGAAAGAATGATACTGATGCTTACCTTGAGTGGGAAAAGAAATCGAATTGGTATTTGATTGTCAACACTTCTCTGAAACCAAATAGGTAAGGCTTGCTGCCACTGAATTTACAGATTATGCTATTAACTGGTGGGATCAAGTGGTGACAAACAGGAGAAGAACAGGTGAGACTCTAGTGAATACTTGGCAGGAGATGAAGTTTCTCACGAGGAAAAGATTTGTTCCTGGTCATTACCAAAGAGACTTGCATCAGAAAATCAGGAAGCTAGCTCAAGGAAACCTCAGTGTTGAGGATTACTTTCAAGAGATTGAAACACTGATGATGAAGGTTGATATTGATGAAGATCCAGAAGCAACCATGTATCGGTTTCTTGAAGGTTTAAACAGAGAGATTCATGATCGCTTAGAGATGCAGGACTATGAGACCATGGAGGAGATGCTCCACAAAGCCATTTTGATGGAGAAACAGCTTAAGAGATCAGGTAGTTCCCGCAATGCCTTTGGAGAAAAGACTTCCAGCATGAGGACAAGCTATTCAAAGGAAGAACAAAAGCCTAAATTCGACAACCCACTGACCATTCAGCAAGAGAAAGGTAAGGTTGAATCTTCTTTACCAGCAATCGTGACATCCAATGTTTTAAATGTCAGGGAAAAGGTCGTATGGCAAAGGAGTGTCCAACAGAAGAACAATGGTGATCATGGCAAATGGAGACGTTGGAACCGAGGAGGACAAATATTCAAGCTCAGAATCTTCTAAAGATATTTTTGTCAAAGCAGCTGAAGGTGATCTACTTGTTGCTAGAAAGGTTTTGAATATGCAGGCTAAACCAAAATAGAATGACCAAAGAGACAACCTGTTCCATACCAGATGTGACGTGCAAGGAAAGGTTTGTAATCTTACCATAAATGGTGGCAGTTGCGCCAATGTTGCTAGTGAGGTGATGGTAAGAAAGCCTGGTTTGAAAACGACTAGGCGCAAGGAAACTTTTCAACTGCAATGGATCAATGAAAGCGGTTGTATGAAAGTTACTAAGAAAGTTCTAGTTCCTTTCTCTATTGGCAGGTATGAAACCGAGGTTCTTTGTGAGGTGTTGCCAATGGGAACATGTCATCTACTCTTGAGTAGGCCGTGGCAGTCAGATCATAGAGTATCTCATGATGGTTTCACAAAGCAGTACTCTTTGAAGCAGAATGGAAAGACCATTACCCTTGTCCCAATGACAGCAAGTATATCTTGATCAGAAACGTATCAGCAAGAAGGAGAAGGAACCAGACAGTGATAAAAATGGTACCTTTATCAAACTTGCCAACTTTCTCATGAAAGTCTTCAAAGAAAAAGGTAAAGCAATTGCTACTCATTCTAAAACCTGATAAGTCTTGTCCTAAACTAACCAGTTTGGAACCAGTGCAACCGAGTAGACATGACTCTCTTATTCAGGAAGAAACATGTCGCGTGCAAGAAGAAAAGAAGAATGAAAACTGCCTTGTACCAAAACCGGCTCTTAGATCAGTCACTACAAACTTTCGGCCAGAGAAATGAAAGGCTTTTGTTTTGAATGATTCTCTGCTTGGTTTAGGTGTTATGATGTGTTCTACTGATGTGAAATTGTTAGGATTGGAAAATGTCAAAGAAATTTGCTTAACGAACTCTGTTTTTGATGGAATGATTCAATTGAATGTGCCAAAGTCATGTCTTGATCAATTTTTTTTTCTAAATATGACATTATTCTTAACCCTTCTGTGAACCTTGATCAGTGTCCATCACTCTTCAAACTTTTTGATGATTCTGAAATTGGATTGAAAAGTGATTTCTCTCCAAAACGTTTGTTTGATCACTTAGGTGATTGTTTTGTGGGTACACTTGATACTGGTTTTGTTGAGTATATTTCTAGAACAAGGAAAACAAGGAAGGAAGACCCATGGACGTTCGGATCATGAACCAGAACAGATGGCGAAACTTGTTGGATTTTTTCTTACTCGACCATTGAACCAAAAGATGATAGGTAAGCCTAAACTGTTCTCTGGTTTCTTTGGAACAAAGACACTTTCTTTGAATGCAGGACAAACATACTTGAGGTCAAATCCTCTTGACAAAATGGGGGGGGGGTGATGATATCCTCACCAGCTCAACCATCAAGCCATCCACAAAGGGGCGTCCACAAAGGGCCATCCACAAAAGGCCATTCTTTCCAACCGGCACAACCAGCAAGCAAGGCGATATTGGCGATCTGAGTGTGAAAAACTTGCTAGGAATGGTTCCTAAGGTTCATGAGTTCACTTGGATAAACTATGGAAAATTCACATCAAAGGAGTCATGAGGAAGAGATCATTCGAGCTAGATCAAGCCTGGAACGAACTTACTTAAAAGATGGTCGATATTTCATGATTTACGACCCATTCATCTATAAAGCCCCATCCGTTGGATCACTCAGATTTATTTGGTTTCTACTTATCCAAGCCCATCTATTATCAGTTCTAAGTCATGTTCTTGGGCCAGACCACTCAGGAAAGACAAAGAAAGGTTGCTGGACGACTGGGCCTATTTTGGACTGTTTTTGGGACAATATGAGGTTTCTAAGGTTTACAACTTTGGTGAAGAAATAAACAAGCTCTTCTTTCATATATTTTCGTCCAAGCAAAGCCAGTGGGTGTTATATTGAGTCAAAGACGTGTGGGAGGCCAAGAGACAGTCCGTGGTTCAGTCAAAACTTTATGGAGTCAAAGTCTTTTTTTTTTAAGTATTGTTTTAAACTTTGTTTTCTTAGTCTTTCCAACTTCTATTTCGAGTTTCTAAGTCTATAAAAATCTTATATAAAGGCCTAAGTTTCCAATGAATAAATCAGACTTTTTTGAGATTAAAACCATGTGTTTAGAGAGTGATTCTCGTTTGTTCCTTGTGAACATTTTGATCTTTGGTGGATTCTGAGATCAAACCGGTTTATCAAGATACTTCCATCATATCTTGTGGTGCCATTCGACCAGCTGAAGATCAGGGAGGCGTCTTAAGTTAGGCTCTGGGTGTTGGGTTTAATATACTCAAGATTCAAGCCACACGTTCTCTCCAATCCAAAGCTCCACCGCCTTGTTTCCTTGAAGATCGTCCTAAGTGTAGAATTGTGTGTTGGCGTTCACATACCCACGGTGATTTCTCCATGGCCTTCTAAGGGACAAGGATTATCCATACTATCCTCAAGTGATTTCCGAGACTGCAACCTTGCCTAAGGTCGCATCAGGCTTGATCCCTTTAAAAGTGTATGTAGGCAGCCTTCATAAGGCGCAACCCCAATCTTATCATACCCCATTCTTTTGAGGAAAGAAGAGCGAGCAAACAACTTCAACTTTCAAAACAATAGGTTTCGTCAACAAACCTTTTAGTCACTGATTACACCTAACACGCCTATCACTACCTCGCAAGAATTACACTTAAATATTAGGAGCTTGGGGGCTAGTTGTTGGATTCAAAATAGGTCATGGAAAAATCAACAGCTAAATTTTTTTGAGAAATATGCCATGCTTATATAGATATGAGCTTGGAAGTGTCGAAGAAACTACACCTCATAAGCCGAGCCTATATAAATAAGGATAAAAGAACAATTTCCGTGTATTTCCTCACGGACAAGAAATGAAAGAGTTTCTATCCAATCATGAAAAGATCATAAAAACATTTTTTGCAGAAGGTTTTTGCGATAAATGTCAAGTTTTTATGATATGTCATGGATTTTACCTGTTTTTACCCATAATATTTATATATGTATATATATGTATATATATATATATATATATTTAGAGTCTTTTATATGAATTTGAAGGTGTTTTAGAGTATTTACAGGTCTACGTACTAATTGGACGAACTTGGAGCATTTGGATCATTTTCGAGCTTTGAAGAAGCTCCCATGAAAACTGGAAGTCAGAAACTGCTTTTATCATTCACCATCAATCGACGCAGAGTCATGGCCGTCGATTGACGGTGCAGCCGCCCGAAGTTTTGTGATGATTGGAAGAAACTACGATATTTACCTAGAAGTTCCTATATTTGCAAGACAAACCCATTGCCGCAATTTTCATTATTTATTGGGTTTTTATTAGTTTTGTAACCCTAATTTTATTTAGACACTTCTTCTGCAAGAAAACACCATTGTTACACTATAGAGAGAGAGAGCTAGGATTGAAGATAGAGATCTACGTATTATTTACAGAGACGATCCCTCCCTATTTCTTTACTCAATTTCTTATATTCAATTTATTCAGAGTTTAATTATGTTCTTTATAATCATGACTGAGTAATTCAATTGTTAGAGTTTGGGTCCTTCAAAGGTATTCCATAATGGGTAACACTATATTGATATTAGGAGTATTTAACTAGTTATTTAACTAATTTGTTCTTATTGCTCGGAATAAGATTGATCACCTTAAACCAAGATCTTAGGATTGACTGGCACAAGCGAAGGTTTGATCAATTACCTGAACTGAAATTTTGATGATCTAAACTACTATCTGCATACAAGAGGTGATATAATAGGTTAGAGAACTTAACAAACCTTGTCGCTAAATCTGTTAGAAGTAGCATCGATCGATGGTACACCATAATCATCGATAGACACCCCAATAAGAATTAACAATCGTTTACCTGAGTTTGAATTCAGAAATATATTTAAATAAACCCCTGGTTAATTACTGAGTTACATCCTCATCCTACCTAAGAATTCCCTAAGTTTAATTCATTTCCATTTTGAATAAACCTATAAACCAATCTTGCAATCACTGTACTGCTTATTAATCTTTGTCTAGCTTTATTACAAAAACAATAAATCTATTGTGTAATTTTAGAATCTTTGTGGATTTGATCCCTAAGTACTAGAGCTGAACCTCTTATTTGAGAGAGTAATCAGTAGCTCTAGTGTAATTTGAGCACATATCAAATTTGGCGCCGTTGCCGGGGACTCTTTCCTATTACCATTAGATTATGTTTAGAATATAGTCTAGACTTTTATTTTTCTGTTGCTATTTAATTTCTTTTGCTTTTCCTAATGACACAAGTACCTTTGGAAGATAATACGGACTGCGGACGACAAGCATCGATTGACACCATGACCAATGAGGCGATCGACGAAAGTACAGAACCTTCAGGCGACTCCCTTCCATCAGCATCGATCGATACCGATCAGCCAGAAGTAGGTAAGTCCCCTTTTTCTGATAAAAATAATTAGTTGGTCCTAGAAGATCCAAAGGGTCATGCATGCAATGAAATAAACGAACTCATTTTGAAGAAGGATTAAATCCCAGACTAAATCATAAAAGCTTTGGATGAGATAGAACGCGAATTGCCAATGCAAGATTTCTTAAATCCTAGCATGAAATATTCCAATAAGTCCTCGATAAGACAAATAGGCAATCCCAGTACAAAGGGTTTGGAAATCGATCCTTATTTCATCATCCTGGTATGTCAGGATCCTTTCAGTAGATCTCTTCCTTTAGCGTTACGGCTTGCTGGCTTCTGCCCTTGATCCAAAAATGAAAATAATTTTCATACGGAAGCCTTTCTTCAAGGTTTTCATAACCAAAACAAGGTTATACGAAAACATTTTTCATACGACTAAAGGAAAATTTATACAAAACATTCATCCAATAACTGAAACCTAACATGGAAAATTGTGTTCTACCAAAATCGGCCATCTTAACGCGCAAAGCTCTGTAGATGACCTGTCACTCCCAACAAAGGATCTTTGGCCCTCAGCCATTTACACCTTCAATTAAAATCCCGAACCAGTACTCGGCATCCCCTTTAAGGAAAATTCTAATCTAACATGACCTTACGTTAACATGAAATCGACGTGGTCTGATCTTTGACCTACAACGTCCTCGGCTATGCGAATGAACACAGACTTCACACTAAGCGAAAACGTTTAAACGACCACCGATCCATCCAATCACTCAACGGAAAAACAACAATCCGCAATTCGTCTAAAAACGCTGAGTGGCGACTATGAAAATTTTCATACTATAACCCAAAACGAAAATCATACAGTAAAATATTCATAACAATACTCAGTCCTAACAGCAAAACAGTTAACTGAAAATATGAACTCGTCATCAATCGAACAAATTCTATATGCTCCACAACTCACTTTAAGCCCACAAAGTTTTACCCATAAAATGCGGCATGTGATGAAACATTCGTAACATGGCTCTCATAGCTATACAAAACATCCTCCTTAAAAATACACAAAATAAATCTCTGAAGACCAAACAAACCAAACTGAACGAAAACTCTTCTTCCGAGAGAAAAATTTACGCGACCCCTTGGTCCTAATTCCCCAATCACAAATCAAAAAATTTAATATAAAAACAGAAACAATAGTTTTGGCTGCGTGACATAGCTTATTTATTACTAGTTTTAAGCCATGTTCTAGGCTCTATTTACGGTCTATTATGTGTATATAGTTTATTTTTAGAGTATATACAGGTCTAGAGACGTTTTGGAGATAAATGGAGATACTTGGAGCTTTTGGAGCTTTTGGAGCATTTAGAGGAGAAGAATCCGTAGCTGACTATTTGAGGAGTCGAAGTACAAGTCTGTCGTCGATCGACGACACAACCTTGGAATCGACCAATGAAAAAAAGACAAAGGTCTATTGATGCTGCACACTTGCCGTCGATCGACGCCCAACTTGCAGACAGCCGACTGAAAAGCCCAAGTTCAGAGGCAAACGACAAGAATGCCCAGAACAAGTTTTGACCTAGATTTTAGGGTTTTTATATTTATGCTCATGTATTGAGAGCATGGAGGATGTGCAAGTGAATGTACAAGCTTAAGCAAAGCTTGACACAACCCATAAATTTTTATAGTTTTAGGTTTTTAGGGGAGAAGATTCATAACTCCTTAGGGATATTGTATTGGAACCACAATATTTTATTTATGCATTCTATTCAGATTATTATTCCTTCTTTGATTATGTCTGAGTAGTCATCAACTAGATTTAGGGTTGAATGATGGCAATCATGGATTAGCCCAAAAGTAGGATTGCTAGTTAAGTTAATATCCATCAGTTGAGTTATGCTTAATGCTTGCATTCTAGAGTAGCTAACTAGGATCTCGAAAGTAGGACATGGACGACTACGATAGTAGGCTTTGTGCTAGAACAGACTACATTGAACTAGGCTGTTAGGCACATGCGAGTGCTGGTCTAATAAGTCTGGTGGACTTATCAAATCTTGTTCAAACTTCCTTCTGATTTCACCGTCGATGGACATCATGCGTTAGCCGTCGATCGATGGTATGTCCTTTTGCTCGCATACGAGAGTTGGAGTTAAAAGGGTCAAAATAGTTAATATTTGAGTCCAATTATATATACATATATGTGCTTCATATCCACTATAATCCATTAGGCTTGAAACCCTAAATGTACCATATTTACATTTGCATCAAGTTAGTTAGAATATTTCCATATTTCCATTATTTCCATATTTGCATTATTAGCATATTTCGATATTGCATCTCTAATTCTTGATAAGGAATATTTCTTTAATTGATTGTTTCCCAGCCAATATATATATATTTAGCTTGCTTAATCTTTAGGAATAAGGAGTCTATTGTGTGCCATTGCTCTCTGTGGATTCGATCCCTAAGTACTACACCTGATCTCTTTTGGCAAGAGTACTATTTGTGTGTTAAAGACTAGGATTAATTTGATAGTGATTTGTTAAGGATATTTGTACCCTTCTAAAACAACTAAAATACGCATGTCAAATTTGGCCCCATTGCAGGGGAGCACTGATCGCCATTAGATTTAATTTCTAGGATTTAGTCTAGGTTTCTTACTACTTTCAAGTTACTAATTTTTTCTTTTCCTTGTTTTTTCAGGTGCATGCAAAGACAAACCATGAGAAATAAAGGACAAGAACTACTATTCTCTGATCCCGGTAGAATCGAACGTACGGTCCGCAAATTAAGACGACAAGCGTCGATCCACAGCAACAACTCCGCAGCGACTGGCACTTCTTTACGGACAACATCGACCGACATCAGAACTCGAACATCAACCGACACTGATCACATACCGACGATCAACAGCATCTTATCCGCATCGATCAACAGAAGCAGACGAGTTCAGATGGTTACGACTTTAGTATTGATTCGGGACGAGAATAGAGACCTGCATGACCTAGACAGGCACAAAAAACACAAATGTGACAACTCCGGAGCAGAAGATAGGCACATCAGAGCCTATGATGGTTGATAAAACTGCCAAGGATCATCCCAGAAAGAAACAGAGGATTGTTCTAGAGAAGAAAAGTGACCCTGGATAATTTGTGATACCATCTCTGATCAAAAACCACAAGTTTCCCAACGCCCTCTGTGATACTGGATCATCGGTGAGCATCATTGTAACGACCCGCTCCCGAAGTTTTTTTTTTTACTTATTAAAGAAAGGGGTCCGTAAAAGAGGTTTCTTTATAAGAAAGCGAAAGTTATTCTAAGTTTGCAACATTTTCTTTCGTTATGAATGGAATAAAATTTCATTTTTCTATAAGTATCAAAGGCCATTCTTATTATTTAGGCATCAGTAACTTAGATTAAACAGGGATAAACTGACTGTAGAACGATCAAAGTTTGAGGAAGTGTTCGGCGGGCCGTAGAGCAAACTAAGAAAAGTTCGGACGTTCGGGAAGGTGGGTTCCAAGTAAGGAAAGTTGATAAGTCATCATTGACGGGTTGTTCGAAAGGAAGGCCGGGTATGCATAAGTCGTTTAAGAAAAGAATGGTAGAGATTCGGTCAAACCTTTGGGGGCAAGTTTCGGCCAAGCCAAATAAGGAAACAACAATAAATTTCCGGCTTGGTGAGCAAGTCCAAGAGTAATATAAAAAGGGACCTTCAGCTCCCATTCTAGACAAAACTCAAAAAACCAAGTCTTAAAGAGAGGCTAGAGCAAGAACACAGTCATAGAGAGAGAGTTTGGGAAGTGAGGATCGAGAAAGGCAGATTGCAGGATTCTTCGCCGGAAAAATGCAGATAAGTTCAGAGTCTTCGATCTTTTAATATCAATCAAGGTGAGGACGTGGTTCGTGGTAGTCCAATAACAATTATTTTATCTGGTTTGATTCAGTACGAACATGTTTATACTTGGATAGGATTCGTTTAGGGAAAGTTTGTTCATCGTGTTCATAGGTAAACGTTTGATAGAATTTGTTTAAGGAAAGTTCGTTCTTTGTGATCTTAAGAAATGTATGATAGGAATTGTTTAAGGAAAGTTCGTTGATGGTGTTCTTGAAAAATGCATGCTATAGATTTGTGGGATGGATTATTGAGTTATATTAGGATGTTTATGTGGGAAATGAATGTCTGATCTTGGGAACATAGGACAAGAAATGTTAATGTGTTTAAGGAAAGTATAATCGAATCGAACTAATTAAGGAAAATGGTTAAGAGGATGCAATGGACCTTCGGGTTGCAGGTTTGGCAGAGCCATAAGGGACCGACGGGTCGCAGGTTTGGCTTTGGCCATAGGTTTGGCTTCGGCCGCAGGTTTGGCTTCGGCCGAAGGTTTGGCTTCGGCCGAAGGTTTGGTTTCGGCCGCAGGTTTGGCTTCAGCCGCAGGTTTGGCTTCGGCCGCAGGTTTGGCTACGGCCGTAGGATTATGGGCCTTCGGGTCAAAAGGTTAAGAAGTGTTAAAGCAATGAAAATGATTTAACTAGTTACGTTAAGGAATTATAGAATCGGATGCTAGGGTGTTAGTGTTGATTTAGTGTTTTGCTTATTGGGCTGTAGTGGGCGTCCTCACTGAGTACTTTTGTATGCTCATGCCTCCTTTTGTGATGCAGGTGATGAGTAGTTGGTTGGACCGGAGCGCGGGACTATGAAGACCAGCGGGGCAGGTTTTCTTATCTTATAAACTTGGGATTTTTTTTCTGGTGTTTTATGATTCATATACTATTACTCTACATTATTTGACAGATTTATTAATAAAGTTGAAGTTTTTGTTTAAATTTATTATCAGAAAATTTCATAAATTTTTACTTAGAATTTTTCGAGACTTTTTCAAGATTTCCGGGTCGGGGTGTTTCAATTTGGTATCAGAGCGGGGTAGACTAGCCAGCCCCGTTCTGGCTGTCGATCTTCAAAATTGGGATTTGTGGGAACAGGTGGACGTACCGATGGTCTAAGTCTCTTGGAAAGGATTAGTGTTTGTGATTATGTGAATGTGTTATGGCTGAATTCTTAGTGTAATGGCTAAGAGAGAGTTACGGAATGAACATGTGTTAGTTTGAGCAAACTTAAGTATCGATGCAGATGGCTAACACTAGAAGGAACGTAAGGGATGGGCATGAAGAGATTGTGAATGCGGCGATCGCGGATAACACTTGGGCCAACAGAAGGGAAGAAACTGGTGTCGTCGATGGTGCTGCAAGGGTTCACGTGATAACGAGATTCCACCCCCACCCCCACCACCGGATGTCCCTCCCATGGATTCGGCAATGGCCAACATGACGCCAATGAAGCATGCATTCTTTACTCAGATGTTCCAGCGTCTCCAGCTTCCGGTTGCAGCCGTGGTTCAATAGGGGAAGGGGGAAATTGGATGCAGCAGGCACCACGGGCGCCCAACTATTTGGACATGATGAGTCATATGACAAAACTCAAGACATGAAAGTTCAGTGGTGGGTGTAAGCCGATTGAAGCAGACGAGTTGAAGACTCGTTTGGAGCGTAACGTTTTGTCCTTGCATTGCGAGGAAGAGCATAAGAAGGACCTTGCAGTCTTTTTCCTTGAGGGTGATGCATACCAGTGGTGACAGGGAGTCCTTCATAGAGACACAACAAGGGTGCACGATTGGAACTCATTTAAGGAGGAATTCACGAGGAATTACTTTCCAACCGAGGCCCGTCTCAAGTTGGAGACTTTGTTCCTTGAACTTCGACAAAGGGCAAGATCCGTACGAGACTATGAGCAGGAGTTTAACTAACTCAAAAAGTATGGCGGCCGAGAAATGGACAATGAGCAGCGTCAGATTGAAAGATTCATGTGCGATATGAAGCCTGAGCTTATGACCATGATGGTGAGTAGGGATTACAACACGGTTGGAGAGTTGGTGGAGAAAGCAGCATTGGTGGAAAGTGGGCTGGAAGAGGTGGCTAAACATCAACGTTCACAGAGGAACCAAGTGTCATCAAGGCCGAAGAGAGTTGAGAACCAGGCGGTTGTAGCGGTGATAACTGCGTGTGGCAAGATGCATCGTGGGGTGTGTCATCAAGGCACCGGTGGATGCTTTAAGTGTGGAAGTGTGGACCACCATATTCGGGACTGTCCGGATGCAGGCGCAGGGAAGTGTTACAATTGCGGTGAAACTGGACATTGGCTTGGGACTGCAGAGCACCAAGGAACGCGCAAGCAGCTTGTACGCGTGGTGAACGTCCATAAGGATATCAGCAACAACCGCCGAAGAGGCAGAAGTAGCACCAAGGGTTAATATGCTGGGCGTTGAGGGTAGAGCAAACCAGATAGATGGTAATTCTCATACCTTGCACTCTCTAAGTTTATGTTCAAATTTTATGCTTCGCATAGGAGTGCATGAATGGTTGTGTAGGAATTGTTTCTATTGGTGGAATTGAAACCCACACCTTGTTCGACTCTGGGGCATCGCATTCCTTCGTGGGTCCTAAAGTCGTGGCACGTTGGGAATCTAAGAGTGGCTTTGAGGGCGGTATTAGAATGGTTCAGGCAGCGGGTGGCACAATGCTGAAGTCTCATGCATCTATATACACGTGTCAATTGTGGTGGGCGGTGAGAACATGCCAGGTGATATTATTGTGCTTGAGACTAAGGGTTATGAAGAAATCCTTGGGATGGACTAGTTGGCCCATTATCGAGCTAACTTTGACTACGAGAAATATCGGGTGACCTTTATTAGGAATGAAGGGAAACTTGTGTTTCAAGGGAAAAATAAGGAGAGTTGGATTCCGGTAATATCAGCTCTAAGGGCAGAACAGATGGGGACCAAGAAGGGTTGTTGGGCGAAATTTCAGTGGTGCAAGAATTTGAAGATGTATTCCAAAAACTTATCGGGTTGCCGCCAACACGGGACGAGCCATTCATGATAGACTTGGAGCCTGGAACTGCTCCTATTTCCAAGGCCCCTTACTCCATGGCTCCAACAGAGATGGCCGAGTTAAAGAAGCAACTGGAGGAATTGATCGAGAAAGGGTTCATCCGACCTAGCAACTCGCCGTGGCGTGCACCAATGTTGTTTGTCAAAAGAAGGACGGTAGTTTTCGCTTGTTCATTGATTATCGGGGACTAAACCAAGTAAGGATCAAGAATAAGTACTCGTTTCCGCAAATTGATGAGCTATTGGATCAGCTCCTGGGAGCATCGTGGTTCTCAAAAATTGATTTGGCATCGGGTTACCATAAAATCCTTATTGCAGAAGGAGATGTTGGGAAGACCGCATTCAAGACAACGTACAACCATTTTGAGTTCTTGGTCATGCTCTTTGGGTTGACGAATGCTCCAGTGGCGTTTATGAAACTGATGAATGGGGTGTTCCACAAATTCCTTGACGAATTCGTAATCATCTTTCTTGATGACATTTTGGTGTTCTCGAAAAGTTCAGAAGAACACGAGAGGCATCTAAGGATGGTCATGGAGAAACTAAGGGAGCATAAGTTGTTTGCTAAGTTAAGCAATTGCAGTTTTTGGCAAAGGCAAATTGGATTCTTGGGCCATGTTGTGTCTGAAGCAAGAGTTACAGCGAATCCCGAAAAGGTAGCAGCCATTGCAAACTGCCCGAGGCCGGGAACGCCCACAAAAATTAGAAGCTTCTTGGGGTTAGCAGGTTATTATCGTCGTTTGTGAAGAGCTTTGCAAGCTTGGCTAAGCCACTAACCCGGTTGACGGGGAAAGACGTGAAGTACGAGTGGACGACATAATGTGAAAAGATTTTCACAAGCCTGAAGGTGCGACTGATGAGTACACAAGTTCTAGTACTGCCGCAGCATGGGGTGGCATATGTTTTGCTCACGAACGCATCAAAGATGGGTCTTGTTTGTGTCTTGATGCAAGAGGAACGGGTGATCTCGTATGCATCTCGACAGCTAAGGAAAAATGAGGAGAATTATCCTACCCATGATTTAAAGATGGCAGCTGTTGTGTTTGCACTTAAGGTTTTGCGGTCATACCTTTATGGAGAGAAAGTTCAAGTGTTTATAGATCATAAGAGCCTTAAGTACATCTTCAACCAGCCGGAGTTAAACTATGGCAAAGAAGATGGATGGAGCTGGTGGCAAACTATGATTTGGAGATAGCTTATCACCCAGGGAGGGCATATGTAGTGGCTGATGTATTGAGTCGGCGGAAGGCGAGTGTCTCTGCAGAGAAGGAATTAGGAGGGCTGATATCGATGTTGGGAATGTTGCGGGTTAATGTGTTAGTAGACGAGTTGACCTTCTGACTCAAATAAGGTCAAATCTAGGCGAGGAAGCGACAAGTCAAGCTGACCTTTTGACTCAAATAAGGTTGGCCCAAGGGGACGATGAAGCATTAGTTAAGATGGTCGAGGATGGTTTCGTGGGATATTGGAAGACCAACAATGAGACAATCATCTTCCATGGACGAGTATGTGTCCCAAATAATAAGGAGTTGAGGGAAAAGGTGCTAAAAGAAGCACACCAATCAAAGTTCCCCATACACCCAGGCGCGACGATGATGTACCATGACCTTAAGCGATACTACCATTGGTCGGGAATGAAGAGGGATGTGGCTGAATGGGTGGCAAGGTGCCCGACATGTCAGTTGGGGAAAGCAGAGCATCAGGTTTCGAGTGGCTTGCTGCAGAGTTTGCTCATGCTGGAGTGGAAATGAGATATGATCACGATGGACTTTGTGTGCGGGTTTCCAAAGACGAAGGGCTGCAAGGATTCAGTATGGGTGATAGTGGACTGCTTAACTAAGTCTGCACATTTCCTTCCTTTCCAAATGTCAGATGGCGTGGATAAGTGTGTGAAACTCTACATGACGGAAATCGTGAAACTCCATGGTGTTCCTGTTAGCATTGTGTCTGATCGAGATCCACGATTTGCTTAAAATTTCTGGATGGCATTCCAGAGAGCTTTGGGAACTAAGGTGCACATGAGCACATGATATCATCCGCAGACATATGGGCAACCAGAGCGGACAATCCAAACATTGGAGGAATTATTGCGAGCTTGTGTAGTAGACTGGGGTAGACTTTGGGAGAAGCATTTACCGCTAGCTGAGTTTGCATACAACAACATCTACCACTCGAGTATTGGGATGTTACCGTATGAAGCCTTGTATGGACGTTCGTGTCGCACTCCCTTGTGTTGGATCGAAGTAGGGGATGGCCGAGACCTTTCACCAGGCATGATAAAAAAACGACAGACAAGATCAAGGTTGTCAAAACTAACAATGTACGAGTCAAGACACAGAGTTGCGTCGATTGACGACGCACCCTTGCCATCGATCAACACGCAGAAGCCAAATTCACAGAGTACCCGACTTGAAGCCCAAGTCACAGAAGTTACAAGATTGCCCATGGAGGAGTTTTACCTACTTTATATTATCTTTTCTTGTGTATTATTCAACGAGAGCTCTTTAACACGTTTAGATATTTTAGTAGTCTTAGGGGAGAAGATCAAGACTTCTTTCAAGCTTTATATTGGAACCCCAACTTTCTGTCCCTAGTTTTATGTGTTATTTTATATTTATGATTATGTTATGCTTAGCTATTTCTAAGTAGATCTCTTGTTAATTTAGGGTTTATTAATGGTTTTGATGAATTAGCCGAACAATAGAATTGCTAAGGTCATTATTATATCTATCATCAATATTGTGCTTTTTTGCTTGTGTTCTAGAGTAGCTAACTAGAAACCTGATATTAGGATAATTGGTACATGCGAGAGTAGGATGGCTACCAGAACTAATCCTGTTAAGCTAAAGTTGCTAGGGATAATAGAGAGAGAATAGTCTAGTAATTCTAAGTGAACTTAGTGGATCGTTTAATGCTTGACTAAGAAAGCCATCGATTGATGTCGTTTGCATACCTTCGTCATTCGCAATTGTCATACGAAAGTTGTAGACTCTAAGCTTAGCCATAGATAGATATAATTATATCTTTATTAAATTAGTGTTCTATGATTGAAAACCCCTTTGCTTCTATCCATTGCAATTCACTATCTGAAAACCCTAGATCTAGCTGTTTTCCTTAATTGATTACAACAAACCAAATCCTGATTTACTGTTTCTTAAGTTTTATAGAATGCCTAGCATAACTAAGTTAATTATAAAATCTATTGAGTACCATTGCTCTCTGTGGATTCGATCCCTAAGTACTACAGCTAAACCTCTTATTTGAGAGAGTAATGAGTAGCTCACCTAGGGTAATTTGAGCACATATCAAATTTGATTATTAAATCTATCATCAGTATTGTGCTTATTGCTTGTGTTCTTGAGTAGCTAACTAGAACTCTGATATTATGATAACTGGCACCTTCGAGAGTAGGATTGTTACCTGAACTAATCCTATTAATCTTAAGTTGCTAGGGATAATCGAGAGAATAGTCTAGTAATTCTAAGTGAACTTAGGAAATCTGATAGTTCAATTCTTGATTAGAAAACCATCGATCAATGCCGTTCGTATAACATTGATCGACGGTCATTCCGATTGCATACAAAAATTGTAGACTATGAGCTTAGCCATATATATATCAATTATATCTTTACTTATTAAATATGTTTTCTATGATTGTAAACATCTTGGCTTCTATCCATTATATTTCACTACCTGAAAACCGTAGATCTAACTATTTGCCTTAATTGCTTACAACAAACTCATTCCTGATTTACTGTTTATTAAGTTTTTATAAATTGCCTAGCATAGCTAAGTTGATTAACAAATCTATTGTGTGCCATTGTTCTCTGTGGATTTGATCTCTAACTACTACAGCTGAACCTCTTATTTGAGAGAGTAATCAGTAGCTCACCTAGGGTAATTTGAGCACGTATCTTCTGCAATTAAGGCAAGCAGTTATGTCCTAATATTTACCACTTATAGACCATGTTATAGGCCCTATTTGGAGAATGTTATGTGTGTCTGGAATATGTTTTAGAGGTGAATTTTGAGCATTATAGGGATTATGAGGCATTTGTTGGGGTCAAAAATGGTCACGAAGAAATCGATGCGTGAAAGTTACTGTGGAAACGTTATTCTCTTTTGAGTAAAAAGAAAACAAGAAATCTTCGCATCCAAACTTCTCATCGCCCAAACCATCTCGCAATGTTCAACAAATCAAGATGTGTAATCGAGGGAACAACTGAATTGCTTCCAAGTCTAGTCGCCTGTGGGCGACTAGACACACAACGTCCAGTCGCCCATTGGCGAGTAGACCCATGAAAAAGTATAGTAGCCCATGAGCGACTAGACGCACACTACGTCTAGTCGCCCATGGGAGATTAGACCTTTGGCTAAGTCTAGTCGCCGATAGGCGACTAGACTCACTACCAAGTCTAGTCGCCCATGGGTGACTAGATGCTTTGAATAGTTTAATCACCCATGGGAGACTAGACGCACCCAACGTCTAGTCGCCCATGGGCGACTAGACTGTACAAAAAGTCTAGTCACCCATGGTCGACTAGACCATATCCTCTTCATCAGTCTCCCCTTTGAATAGTGACTAGCTTTTTCTTATTTTGTCTCTATTGGAGTTTCCGTTGAAGTTTCATGATAAAAATTATAAAGACTTGTTTTTCTCGTAAAACTTCAAGCCAATCGTATAAAACAATAAGAGTTAACTTAACACCAATGATATATCGAATAAATGATTGGTTTATTAATTTGTGGAGCCAGCATTGGTTATTATACAAAGGACTATTTCTGTGAAAGAAATCGTAAAAATCTCTTAAATTGCTGAACGACCCAAAATGGTCTGTAACACGATAAAAGCCCAGTTACAGTTTTCGATGAGAACGACCCCAACTATAATGACGGTCTACTGGATATCCGAAGAAGATAAATGGAAAAGAAAATAAATGTCAAGTTCTAAGATAATTATAGAAAATCAAGAAGATAAGAATGGTTTTCGCGGAAGGATAAACTTGAACCGGTGGCATAAAAGGAAAGACGACCGACCATGAAGACCTATATAAGAGAAGCAAGGGAGAGAGAGACACACACAGAAAATTCTCTGCAACTCAGAACATAGAGCGATTTTGGCAACTTTCCGTTTTTGTTATCGAGTTGCGACTCAATTAGGTTTTCAAGTCATAAGTTGTTAGAACTAGGGAACTTTCCGATAGCTCTTGCGGCCAAGGCTTTTAGCTGTTGTAAACGCTCATAAGCAGATTTGGAATAAGATCTCTATTGCTCGTTTCTTTATCTCGATTTATTGTGTTTCTGGTTTTACATAACTTGACTACTTGTCGTTAGGCTAAGAAGAAATCCGGGAGCTCAGGTAAAGTTAATTTTTTAGCTTTCCTCCAATTACAATTCAATCTATTGCACAGCTGCAAAACGCTTGGTCAAATATGTCTACAGACGTCCCAGACAATCAACCACCTCGAGATGGCAACTCTGTTGACGATAATGTTGAAAGCACTCCAGCAGCGAAGGTGTCAGATGTTAACAAAAGCAAACACCGTACCGTTCGAGGAGATTAAAAAGATGGTCGTGACTCTCACAAAGAAGTCGGCCGAACAAGACAAGATCACGAGTTATCTCGCTAAACAGGTTGAAACCCAAACAGCGAGAACCAGGGGCGTTCTTCCGCGTGGAGCCACTAGAATCCTCGGAAGAAGACTCGACTTCATGACTCCGCACGATAGGCCAACTAACACGTAGAACGGTTCCTCTGATAGGATTCTAGAGGAAGCAAACCCTGACATAACTCGACCGAACGCGGAAAATACTCAACCTCTCTAACAAGAAATGGGGGCTGACAAAGTCGAACGGGCCAACATAGAACTTAGCAATCCATCCGACTCTTCTGACGAGGATTATGCGTGCATCCAAGGAGGAAAAGAAGCCGTGCGGCTCGGGAGAACTCTCCATTCATTATACCCATGACTGAAGACGAAGAAAACATCATCTGGGTAGGGCAGGAAATGTAAACCGAAGAGGAGGCTCCAATCACTCGTAGCAAACGTCAACAGATTCAGAAAACTGCTGCCAGTGACCCCAGTGAGTTGCCCGATCTCTGTGATCATATGGCAAAAAAGGCCGCAGAGGTAAAAGCGGTGAAGTCTCAAATTCACCACAACATCAGTGACGCACCCGAGATCGACAGACTCCTCAAAGAAGCTCGGAAAGGTCCTTTTGACAGATCGTATAACTGAAACAAGAGTTTCTGATCCCGGAAATATCAAAATCCCAGTATAGAATGGAAGTGACCAAAAATAGGATCTGCATACCTTCCTGATCGCGATAGGTATGGCCAAACTCAGGGACAGAAAAAAGGACGCCTGATATTGTCGCCTCTTCGTCGAGCATCTTCAGTGAGCAGCACTCGAATGGTTCTCTCGCTTAAAGCAGAACTCCACCGGAAGCTTCCGCCAACTCATTTCAGAATTTCTCAAGAAATACTTAATGACCATGAATTGGGAAACCTCCGACGTCGATCTTTGAAGCTTGTTCCAAAAGGAAGACGAACCTGTCCCTGACTACAAGAACCGATTTAAAATTGTCATGTCTAGAGTTAGCGGAATCAGCGACAAGGTGGCTATCGATGCGCTCAGAAAGATTCTCTGGTACAAGTCAAAATTCAGGAAGTGGATAACTCTCGAAAAGCCGCGTACGATCCAGGATGTTCTTTATAAAGCAAAGGTATACATCATCATCGAAGAAGAGATGAAAGTCTTTTTGTATAAACATTAAATAACAAGTACATCCTCGAAAGACAGAATCAGAGCAGAAGCTGAAAAGGAAAGCCTCTCATAACGACAAGTACGTCCATCAGCAGTGGGAAGACATACGGGGTGCGCACAATTATGTCATACACTCCGCGTTGGAACAAGGAAGAACATCGGGAAACACATGGACCCGAAACTCAACCTACGATGAGACGCATTCTGCGAGTTTCACTAGACCAAGGGCCATTCGACTATGAGCTGCAAAGTTCTCGGTGCGAGTCTAACAATGAAACAGCTCGCAGGAGAAATTTTGGAGGTAAGAGGCATAAAAGACCACATTCGAGATACCGACTGTCCGCTAAAGACAGATCAAACTCCGCAAGGGGAAAATGTTCCTCAAGGAATCCGGTCGGGTGAAAACAGATAACGTGGAAGAAAGGAAGATGACAAAGGCAATGACAATAATCGTTGCAGGGTAAACCTGATCATCGGAGGATCCCAGTACTGCCACGATGTTGGCTTGTCATAAAAGCTTATCAACGGAAAGCCGAGACAGTCGCATATCAGTCCTCACCCCGAGACTTCACGAACGATACAATCACTTTCTAGGAATACGGGACCGTCAGAATCCACATACCTCACCGCAGTCCACTCGTAATCTATCTCCTAATAAAGGATCTAGAGATTACCATAGTCCTTGTCGACAGGGGAAGCACCATTGACGTTATTTTCCGCGACACGCTTAG
This sequence comes from Moricandia arvensis, assembly GCA_905132765.1. NCBI lineage: Eukaryota > Viridiplantae > Streptophyta > Magnoliopsida > Brassicales > Brassicaceae > Moricandia > Moricandia arvensis. Next base: position 28,807 of record CAJHQP010000136.1, read on the forward strand.
AAGGATAAACGTGTCTCTATCTGAGGTCACACCAACGCCAATACCACTCACGGGTTTCTCTAGCACAACACCAATGACCCTCGAAATGATCAAACTCCCGGTCATGGCGAAAGAGGTCACAAAGATCGTCAATTTCGCGGTCGTCGACAATCCAGCCATGTATAACGTGATCATCAGAACTCCTTGGATCAAATCTGTGAAGGAAGGCCCCTCAACATATCACCTGGGCATCAAATTTCCGACTCCGAATGGAACCGCATCAATATGGGGATGCAAAAATCAGTCGCGAGTTAGTTTCCAAGCCGAACATAAGCTGAGGCAAATCACGACGAGATCTATGGTTAAACCCAAAAGCCCGAAGATAACTCAGTCTCTGACTTAAAAACGCTTCTGAAAAGCACGATCCAGAATCGTCTACCCAACCAACGGCTTCGGACAAAGAAAGCAAACAAGCTACCGAGCCCAACGCCCTAAACCAACCAGAGGAGAAAGACCCGGAAAAGTTGTCGATCCAGAAACAGTCACTGTGACTAAGGTGATCGGCGCAGCAGAAACCGCCGAGTAAAAACACTCGCGGCACAAACTGAACTACAAGACGGCTTTATCCCTAAAAGGGGTACGTAGGAAACTTATCGCAAGACGAGTTCAGCTTTCCATCTCTCTCAAAAAGTGGGAGGGGGGTGGGTATGTATACATATACTCGTATACTCCCAAATTTTAAATAATTTCCTTTGTACTTGATATTTTTAAAACATTTTCAATAATAAGAAAACGAAATACGACTCCAAAAGGTCTCACATATCTCTTTTATCGCTTGAAACACTTTATCTCCTGAAGTACTTTACGGCTACAATAAGAATTTATTAAAAAACGCCGGCACAAATAAATGGTTATCGTACAACCCGGAAATGGAAATCTCACGAATAACAAACTCACTAAAAACCAAGCAAACTCCGAATACTAAATTTGAACCTCTTATTTGAGAGAGCAATCAGTAGCTTACCTAGGGTAATTTTGAGCACGTATCAAATTTGGCGCCGTTCCCGGGGAGCAAGGATCACATAATTAGATTTATTTTGCAACTTTTGTCTAGGTTTTCTTTTCAGTTTACTTACAAAATATTTTTCTTGTGTCTTTTAGGTGCATGCCCAGCAGTACCAGAAGGAACGAGGAAAAATACTTAGGTTTCTGAGACACAGTAGCAACTGAACGTACCATCGCAACGCGAAGCAATAACAATCGATCCACGCCAACACTTCTTCATTGAGCGACACTCATCTGCCAGCATCGATCGACACTAGTCCCGAGAAATCAATCAACAGTGATTCCCGAGCAGATATGGTTGCTATGCTGACCGTGAATAGGAATGAGAGACGAGACCTGTATGACCTTGAAGGTCATCTTCGTAATGCAACATGTCAAAGAATTGATGATCAGGGTACTGTAGTCCCTTAACCAGAAATACTGTAACTGAAGCCCATGCTCCTCAACCAAGAACGTTGGCTGACTACAATCGTCCAAATCAATTATACGCCAGAAGATATGTTATTCGTCCTCCGTCTTTCTAGAGGAACGATTTAGAGTTGAAGCCAGCCTATTTCACACTTGTGGCAAAAACACCATTTTATGGACATTCCCATGAGCACGCTGTTGATCATCTGGAGCGATTTGAGGATCTTGTGTCTGCCAATTAAGCTAATGGAGTCCCTGAGCACTATCTTCTATGCAAGTTCTTCAAATATTCGCTTGCTGGAGATGCTTCATATTGGTTCTAGCAACTACCACCAGGATCTCTTATATCCTGGACAGACATCAAGAACGGCTTCCTGTGTAATTTCTTTGATGATGCCAGAGCTGAGGATTTCAGAAGTTGAATTGCCACATTCACAAAGGAGCCTGCAAAGTCTTTCAGAAAATCCATAATCAGATTCAAATCCTACCAAAGAGATTGTCAACACCATGGATTCAATGAAGTGCAACTTCTCAGCACTTTCTTCAGAGGTATTGACTTGTCTATGGCTTTAAACACACCCAGTAAGGGAAATTTCTGCACTAGGAGTCCTGCAGAAGCTACCATATTAATAGAGAATCTGGCAGCTAGCAACAGCACCAAGAACAATGATCATGAGAGGAGAAAATCTGCCCTACACTTACCAAGGATTAGATGGAAGAAGTAAAACCTAAGTTGGATAGTGTTCAGAAGTTTATGAAGAAGCAAGTTAGCTTCGTAGAAAGTGTAGAAGCTATAGGATCTGACAATGAGAAAGGTGAAGAAGAAGATGTCAACTTTGTTGGAAATGGGTCCTAAAGATATGGGAACCAGTGAAACATAAAATCTTATGGCATTTGTTAGAGGAGTGACTACAACCATGGATCACAGCAGCAGAGACCCTACATCAACAAGGTTAAAGCCATGATTAACAAGGTTCATGAAGGACATCAGAAGATAACAGTAGACTTCAATGGAAAAATTGATGCTGTCTATACCAATCTCAACACGCATGTGAAGAAGCTAGAGAATGAAGTGGTTCAGACCAGTGAAACTGTGAGGAGACAACAAGCTTTGATTAAGGAAAAGATTGAGGCTGGACAGAAGCATCACGTCAGTGCCATCATTGATTATGATTTTTGGGAAGTTGTGGAAGAGATTAAGCATCAGGAGGAAGAAATTTGTGAGAATCCCTTACCATGTTCGTACGACCATCGATCGACAGCTGTGACTAACCATCGATCGACCGTATCTGCAGAATCCGAGTATGAAAAGATGGACATCGACGACATACGGACTCTGCTATAGGTCGATGGCTGATCAAAAAAGAACTATGTTGGTTGCCAAGTATAGACCTAAGCCTTATATATACTCATGAAAACTCGACACCAACCCTACCCAAAACTAGGCACACAGATTATTGCAATCGAAATCGGTTACGGCGGAATCAACATCATAAACTTCCCAAGAGATATCCTCTTTGAAAAGAGAGAGATAATGTTTAAAAAACAGAAGAGCAGGAAAATCAAAATCGAGTTTCGTATGGATTGCGAAGGAGGGTTCGCACGATAAGTCTTCGAGAAAGGTTACTCTATGCCTCAGAGAAACGGATCCCAAGCATCGAAACAACGAAACGACTGTAAGGCTCGATTGTCCAACTCACCAAACGGAAGAGTTGGCCAAGCAAGTCGTCCAACAAGCCGACCAACTCGCCCATTCGGCGAGTTTGGCATCGTGGGCCGACCAACTCGCCCGTTCGGTGAGTTGGACCAGTCCACCTTGCCGAACAGGAGAGTTGGGTCGAACAAGCAATACAACTCGCCCTTTCAGCGAATTGGATCGACCAATCCATTTTCATCCCGTCCTCATAACTCCTTCCTTTGAAAACGGACCGAACTCGTTCTTGTTTCGTCTCGATCTAGAATTATGTTTGAACTTTACCGTAAGAACTTGTTTCTCGTATAAAGTTTGAATTTATCGGGTAAAACGACAACGGTCGACTAAACACCTAAAGTTGGCTGCACTATACGAAATATTCAAACTCGATGTCGTTTCAGAAGTGCTCTTTCGATAAAATCGTAAAAACGCATAAGTCGAAAAAAGGCCCGAGAAGGTATAAAACTTGGCTAAAATCCCACTCGCGGTTTACACGAAATTGAGCCCAATCGGTATAAATGTTAAGTTCGGAAGATAAATGTTAATTTTCCAAAGATAACCACGAAGATCGAAGGAAAATGGAAGATTTATGCAAAGCGATAAACTCGACCGAGGGCAGAAAGGGAAAGAGCAAACCGCCTCTGGGAGGAGTATATAAGTGTTTCGAGGCTGAAGATAAAAAATGACATGAAAAATCTAACTCAGAGTAAGCATAGCATTTAGGGAAATTAGGCATACTTCTGTTTTTTGTTATCGAGCTGCAACTCAACTAGGTTATTCAAGTATTACAAGGTTAGAACTACGAACTCGCCGACGGCCCTTTCCGCCAAGGCTTTACCCATTGCAACGCTCAAATTGCAGATTCGAAATAAGATCCTCTTTGCTCTCTTTTCGTTTTTATTAACACATTGTCATATCGTTTGTTCTCACTGTTTGGTCGCTTGACGTTTTTGGCTTAGCGGAAATCAGGGACCTCTAGGAAAGCTAGGTTTACATTGCCTTCCTAAATCAACGGAAATCGATAGTGCAAATTTTGGTTCCCACAGTTTGGCGCAAGAAGGAGGGGGGTACGGATCAATCTAACTCTCAGCCACTGACGTTCATTCAAGCATGTTAGCTCACGATCTCAACATCATCGCTGACAACGTCGTCGATGAAAATGTTAAAAACACTCCAGCAACGAACATCACTGCGGTTAACGCTAACGCAAACAACACAGTGTTCGAGGAGGTAAAGAAAATGTTCTCGACCTTTGAAAAGCAGTCGGCAGAACAAGACAAAGTCATGAGTTCTCTAGCTAAACAGGTTGAAACACTAACATCGAGGAATAAAGCCGTTTTTCCGCGTGGAGCAATCCAAATCCACGGAAGAAACTCGATTTCACGGCTCCTTTGGACCGGTCCGGCAACGCACATGAGAAACCGCCTGGACAAAATCCCGACAAAGTAACCCCTGCGCCAATACCAAAAAATCCAGGAGATCTCCCTCCTATAGAGGAAGATACAGAAGGAGGAGAAATTGAATGCGTTGACATGGAGTCTAGCAGCCAGTCCGAGCCTACGAACGAAGATGCAGACATACATCCACGCCACACAGGGAGCCGGGCGACTCGGGATGAGTCCCAGTTTGACAATCCTATGACAAAAGAAGAAGAAGCCATTTTCTGGAACAAACAGGAAGAACTGGCCGAGGAGCAAACTCGGAACACTCGCGACAAACACTGAAAAAGTCGGAAAACTGCTAGCAAAAACTCCGAGATTTGTGATCTCCGTGATCATCTCATGAAAACGGTAGCCAAAGTTAGAGCAGTGAAGTCTCAAATCCATCATGCTACTAGCACTGCACCGGAGATCGATCTACTCCTCGAGGAGGCTCGTAAAATGATTTTACTACTCAGATCACCGAAACTAGGGTTTTGGATCTTGTAAAGATCAAAGTGAAGCCATACACCGGTACTACCGATCCCAAGGCACACTTACAAGCTTTTAAAGTCGCGATGGGAAGATCCAGGTTCGGAGAAAGAGAAAGAGACGCTGGCAAATGCCGCATCTTAGTGGAAAACCTCTGAGGAGCAGCGGTCGAGTGGTTCTCTCACCTTAGGCGAAACTCCATCGGAAATTTCTGCCAGCTCGCCTCGGAGTTTCTCAAGCAATACTCGATGTTCATAGATCAAGAAACCTGTGATGTCGACCTTTGGAGCTTATCCCAGGGAGAGGACGAGACTCTCCGCAACTTCATGAAACGGTTCAAAACCATCATGGCTAGAGTCAGCGTGATAAGTGACAAAGTCACAATAGACGCGCTTCGGAAGACCCTCTTGTACAAATCAAAGTTCAGAAAGTGGATAAATTTGGAAAAGCCGCGTACGATCCAGGAAGTGCTTCACAAAGCCACTGATTACATCATCATCGAAGAAGAGAAAAGTTCTTGTCTCTGAAGTGGAAACCGACAAAGAATTCGTTGAAGGATCCAGGGTCGGATTAGAAGTTAAGAAAGAAAAACCCTCGCAACGATAAAAGCATCCATCGTGGGGAAGAAGAAACCCAATGAGAGCATAACTACGCTATTAACTCCGGATCAGAGAAAGGACGGACTACGGGAAACACATGGACCCGAAATATGTATTACGACGAGAATGTCTTCTGTGACTTTCACCAGGCCCGCGATCACTCGACCATTAACTGCAAAGTTCTCGGGGCGAGGTTGGCCGTAAAACTGCTCGCTGGAGAACTCTCTGGAGTCTCCATCGTGAAAGATCTCATCCGCGATTCAGACTGCCCCCAGAAAATGACAAGGCTCCTAAAATGGAGAACTCTTCCCAAGGGAACCAATCGTGGGAAAATCACGGAAGAATACATGAGGAGAAGGGCAACGATAACAATCGTCGCAGGGTAAACATGATAATCGGTGGGTCGCAATATTGCAGCGATACCGTCTCGGCCATCAAAGCTTATCAGTGCAAGGCCGAGACGAGCGCATATTTTCTGACCTGGTCCATGCTCAGTGACACCCCGAAAGGAGCAATAACTTTTGATGAAGAAGAGGCCAGCGGTATTTATCAGCCACATTGCGATCCACTCGTGATCGATCTCGTAATAAGAGATCTCGAGGTCGCTAGGGTTCTCATTGACAAGGGAAGCACGGTCAATGTCATCTTTCGAGATACTCTCAAGAGGATGACGTCGAATTTGGAGAAGTTGTACCATTGCCAAAACTGCTGACCGACTTCTCTGATACGACACCGATGACCCACGGATCGATCAAACTGCTTGTTGCGGCGAAAGAAGTCACCAAGATTGTCAATTTCGCGTTTGTCGACCACCCGGCCATTTACAATATCATCATGGGCACGCCTTGGCTAAACGCCATGAAGGCAATCCCATCGATTTATCACTTAGGCGTTAAAGCCCCAACTTATAACTGAATTGCTGTGATTTGGGGTGCCAGAAACAGTCGAGACGTTTCTTCTTGGCCAAACACAAGCTAAGACAAATCACGAACACCGCGATGGCGAAGACCAAACGCCTGAAGATAGCTCATGCATCGACTGAAGATAGCTCAGGCAACGATCCAGAAACCTCGACTCAAGCAACGGTAAAAAAAAAACAAAACCCATCAGAGAAGACAATTCCGGCGGAAGATGTCGATCCAGGAACTAATACGGTCGACACAAACATGACAGCCGAGTAAACACACTCGCGCAAACAGCAGAACTAGCGAGATGGATTGATCCTTGAAAGGGGTACGTAGGCAGCTCGTCGAAAGACTAGTTCAGCTATCCCCCTCTCCAAAAGGGGGAGGGAGTGGGTACATATACGAATACTCGTATATTCCGACATTCTTAAATATTTGCCTTGTACTCAATTTTTTCATAACTTTGTCGGTAATAAAAACTTCATTAGAATTTCGCAAAATCTCTTTTTTCTCGCGAAGAAACATCTTTTTATACATTCGGAAAAACATCCATATACGAGCAAAACGATTATCGCACGAACCCGATAACAGTAACTCGCGAAAAATCATCCTACCTCAAAACAGATCAAATCCACGCTATCTTACCCAGCAAAGAAACCTCGTCGCATTGACTAAGGCATCGCCGAGATCAACAGATCCCGCCAACCAGTAAACATATCTCGGTCGAATCTGACTCCTGACCAAGAGCACGAGACCCCGGTCCTAGATGCTTAAAACATTACTAAAACAAAGTAGGTTTTCGAGAAAATAAGCGAGACGTCGCCTGGATTTTTGAGAACACACTCCCAGTCTATTCGCAACTATAAATCACAAATGCTCGATCGATTAGCCCCGCCGAGCACTTTAGGCGTCTTAAACAAACGCATCCAGACATTCGACTAGGATAAATTGCGCGCTATAAAAGAAATCCAAAATTTTGGTCAGCATTTCCGGACGACTTAAAAATTGTCTCCGGAGAGATGCTGGACTTCGACCAGAAAAGTCTTATAAGCCAAGAACCTATCGTGGACTTTAAAGAGGAATGGAGTCAGGTTTAAATCGAAACAGGCAAAACAAAAGCTGATTAGTCATCGCAAAGGCTCAAGCCGAAGAGAAACCTAGGTCTTGCCCTAAACCCAACACACTGGTCTCTAACGTCTCAAGGCATGATATCGAAAAGATACGAGATCCTGAAAGCATGTCTCTTCATCCGCATCTAAACGCTCTCAAAACTTTGAAAACTTTTCAAACATCTCGAACGAGCAATGAATAGGATGATCAACATTGAGGGGTAGAAGGCGAGATGACAACTCAAATTTTCCCCCTATAACTTAGCAAAATCCAAACATTCTCGAAACCCCTTTTCATAAAAATCACGGTTCAAACAAAAGCCTATAAACGACAGGGATTCGAAGCCACACTTGACCAGTCCCACTACATGACATGCGGCAACCCTTGGCCAGTGATTAACTAATAAACATAAATGTCCTATAATACACAAGAACTCATTCCCAAATAAGTTGCGACCCACCTTACGATCAATCATGAAGACCAAAGTAACTGGTCATCGACCTCCCGAGCAAGTAGCCGTTGACGTCCAGAGGAACCGTTGGCTGGTTCACTTTGTATACCGGCTCGGCTTCCACCGTATCAGGAGAAACGGGAATAGGGTTCCCCTGGTCCCAAATCCTCTCCTCGAATTGAGGGATCGCAAAGTCCATATCTCTCTGTTCATGCACCTAGTTTTCCTTGCATACTCGGCGTCAAACAAATAGTTAGGGGCCTGCGTAGAGTATAATCCACCCACAGTGCCGCAACACTCGTGATAATCCCCGAGATCCTTATAGCCCCTCGTAAGCTCCTCGAACTCGCACGAGAACTTTTCACGACGGGTCTTCATGACTTCATCCATCTCTCTCTCTTATCTTGCCTATAAGCACGACAAACCTCCGTGGCAATCGATTCTCTATCGTGACGACCTGAAATTTTCAATTCGCCTCTCAGACGGGCAATCTCTTTGTCAACGGTCTCAGCCCTGAATTGAGCCATGCGAGCCTCTTGCCAGCTTGCATCAAAAGCTTGGTTCATCATAAGAAGACCGTGCGAAATGTCTCAAAGTGAAGAGAAGCTCGGCCTTAAAAAAGAATAATAATAATGCTCGAGGACCAAAAGTTACCCCATTAACCATCCTCGATGCCTGGGTAAACTCTGGAACCCCGCTGGACCCATCTATGGCCGGAGGAAAGTCAAAATCTAGCAACTCGTCAAGATCGTCCCATCCGCCACCGCTCCCACCTACTTGCCTGTTGAAATAGTCTCTAAGTATGTTATTGAGAAAGCACTGCACGTCGGCCACGTCATCATCAATGACAATGTGTTTGTCCTTGCGGGATTTCGACCTTTCCTTCCTCGTGTGAACCTCACACGGAACAAACCCATCCATGGTTGACTCTGGCCCTTCCTCTACCAGCAAGTCCGGCTGAAACCGAGGGTGGTGGAGAGCAACAGCACGGCAAACCCGCTTTGGGGTAAACGTGGCCCAAAAGCACGAACATCCATGGAGAAAGTCTTGGACGGTGTTCATACCCTCCAGACTCGGAGGAAGATGATTAGTCTCTTTAAAAAAAACAAAACAAACAAGCATGTAAAATCGAACTTCATCATAACCGAAACTGGAGGACGCTCAATCCGGAATATGTTTCCTACCCCATCTGGTCCTAAAGATCGGAATGCCATTCGCTTCTACGGACGCGTCGTTAACACAGACAAAGAAGAAGTGCTCTCTCCAGTCTTGATAATTTGACACGAACTCCGCTATGATCATCATGCACATCTGAGGCCCCAGCTGAACTATGGCTGATTTCCCTCAGGGTTTCAGAATAGCTTCAAGATGGTCGGCATCAAGGGTCATGCCCATTTTGTAATTCAGAGCTAAAATCCCGACAATATGCTGTAACCCGCACGATTCTATCTGACCGATCGATATCTTGAATAGTTTGAAAATTTGGGCGATAAATTCAGGGATGGGAAACCATAGATGACATTGCATCAAGCACGACTCATAGCACGTGAAATTGCTCTCGGGTGTAGACTCGGAAACTTCCTCAGCCTCCGGGAGACAAAACTCAACTGGCTCAGGAACTCGACAGAAGCCCTGGATGGCAGCGAGCCCGTTCAGGCATCTATTTCTCGGACAACCCTCCGCAGGGTTAGCTTGGAACAGAGGAGGAGCCCACTTCCCAGGCCAAGGAGGCGTTACTTCGCCTCTGGCTGCCCAGTAAGCTCCGGCTTCCTCGGGATCAACCGAGTGCGCCGCAACCTCCACTTTTGGCACAATATTGTTGTGTTACGAGCTAGACCCACCAGGAACGGAACGGTAATGGCGAAAATTGGTGGAAGCTTTTTTCCTTGAAGACAACATAAAAATTTATATCGAAGGGAGAGTAGAAGATCTTTTAATCTTCAAAACAAAGTTTGTGGAAATGAGAAAGTAAAGAATTTGAAAACTTACTCCACTTACTTATTGATGAAATAATGCACTATTCACCTTTGGAGTTTTGAAAGTTGGATTCCGCCTAACTTACCCGACATGCCTGAACCTCTCGTATGAACATCACGATTCGAACAAGTTAATGTGGGGGTCAAAATCAGTTACGACGTAATCAACGTCAGAAACTTCCTAAGAGATGTCCCCTGAGAAAAAAAGAGATAATATTTTTTTTAAAGAAGAGCGAGAAAATCAAAGTTGCGTTTTGTATAGATTCCAAAGGAGGGTTCGCACGATAACTCTTCGAAAAGGTTACTCTATACCTCCAAGAACAGATCCCCGAGCATTGAAACAACAGAACGATTGTAAGGCCCGATTTTCCAACTCACCGAACGGAAGAGTTGGCCAAGCAAGTCATCCAGCTCGCCGAACAGGCGAGTTGGACCGCACAAGCCGACCAAATGGCCAAATGGGCGAGTTGGGCAGCATGGGCCGACTAACTCGCCGAACGGGCGAGTTGGTCAGCGTGGGCCAACCAACTTGCCGAACCAGCAAGTTGGATCGAACAAGACAAACAACTCGCCCGTTCGGTCAGTTGGACCATTCCAACTCGCCGAATGAGCCAGTTGGATCGAACAAGCAATCCAACTCGCCCGTTTGCCGAGTTGGATCAATAAATCCATTTTCATCCCGTCCTCGTAACTCCCTCCTTCAAAAACGGATCAAAATCGTTCTTGTTTGTCTCAATCGAGATTAACGTTGTAACTTTACCGTAAGAACTCGTTTCCTGGTATAAAGGTCGAATTGATCGTGTAAAACAGAAAAGGTTGACTAAACACCTAAACTTGCATGCACTATACAAAAGATTCAAACTCTCTCGGAATCGATGTCGTTTGAGAAGTGCTCTTTTGATAAAATCGTAAAAACGCTTGTCGAAAAACAACATGAGAAGGTCTAAAACTTGGCTAAAACCCCACTCGCAGTTTTACACGAAATCGAGCCCAATCGTTATGACGGTCTATCTTTTATTTTGCAGGAAGAGATAAATATTATGTTTCCATAGATAATCATTCAGATCGAAGGAAAATGGAAGATTTCCGCGAAGTGATAAACTCGACGAAGCGGAGAAATGAAAGAGCAAACTGCCTCTAGGAGGAGTAAATAACGGTTTCGAGGCTGAAGATAAGGAAGGACACAAAAAATCTTACTCAGAGCAAGCATAGCATTTAGGTAAATTAGGCATACTTCTGTTTTCTGTTCTCGAGTTGTGACTCAACTAGGTTATTCAATTCTTACAAGGTTAGAACTAGGAACTCGCCGACGGTTCTTTCCGCAAAGGCTTTACCTGTTGTAACGCTCAAATCGCAGATTCGGAATAAGATCCTCTTTGCTCTCTTTTATTTTTTATTAACTCATTGTCATATCGTTTGTTCTCACTATTTGATCGCTTGACGTTTTTGGTTTAGCAGAAATCTGGGTCCTCTGGGAAATCTAGGTTTACCTTGCCTTCCTAAATCAAAAGAAATCGACAATGCAAATTTCGGTTCCCACACAAATATTTCAGTCCCTATGGCAATGGAGAAAGCTATGGATGGACATACTTGAATAAAGAAGAACATTCCTAAGCTTCTTAAAAGGGAAGCTAATGAGAAAGAGATGCATGGCTTCACCAAGAGAGTCCTTAGAATTCTTTCCCATTCGAGGAAGCTTATTACACTCACAGATTGTGGATGTTCTCCAGAGAAACCAAGGCGTCTGATGAAGAAATTGAAAGAATGTTTAATCATCGAAGGTAGAAGATAAAGCAGAGGGTTAATTTGAAGAGGAGAAGTGACCCTGAAAACTTTCTGATTCCGTGCAACATCATGGGACATGACTACCCTCATGCACTCTAGGACACTGGTTCTTCAACAAGCATTAGACCAAGAACATGACAGTGGTGATTAGCTTAAAGGTGGAACCTGTTAGTGATTCATTCACTCTTTTGGTTTTCTATAGGGTAAATTCAGGAAGAATAGTGAAAGACCTCCACACACAAATTGTTGATGCCCTAATTCCTGTAGACTTTCATGCCTTGGACGTCCAAGTGGAGAAAAATTCATCCCCGGTACTTGGAAGAGCTTTCATGGCCAAGGTAGAAGCTGTATGCGACTTGAAGACAAACAAGTTCAATATATCCATTATTTATCAAAATCATTACGATGAACCTGTTCAAACTAGAACAGAGACGGCGTTCATTACTTTTGTTCATGAACCAGGACTTGTGGCCACGTGTTTCTGGGATATAGCCTATTTATTACCAGTTTTAGGCCATGTTTTAGGCTTTATTTAGGGTCTATTATGTGTGTCTAGGATATGTTTTGGAGTATTTACAGGTCCAGGAACGTTTTAGAGATATATGGAGATACTTGGAGCTTTTGAAGCATTTAGAGGAGAAGAATCCGTAGCTGACCATTTGTGGAGTCGAAGTACAAGACCGTCGTCGATCGACGACACAACCTTGGCGTCGACCGATGTTAAAAGACCAAGGTTGATCTATGCTGCACACTTGTCATTGATAAACATCCAAATCACAGACAACCGGTTTAAAATCCCAAGTTTGAGACAAATGACGAAGATGCCCCGGACGAGTTTTGACCTAAGTTTTAGGGCTTTATTTTTATTCTTTATGTATTGAGAGCATGCAGAGTGTGCATGTTAAACTAACATAGCTTTATTTTATAGTTTTAGGATTCTTAGGGGAGAAGATTCATAACTCCTTAAGGAGATTTGTATTGGAACCCCAATATTTTATCTATGCATTTGATTCAGACAATTGTTATTTCTTTAATTATACTGAGTAGTTATAAACTAGATTTAAGGTTGAATGATAGCAATAATGGATTAGCCCAAAAGTAGGATTGCTAGGTTAAGTTAATATCCATCAGCTGAGTTGTGCTTAATGCTTGCATTCTAGAGTAGCTAACTAGGATCTTGAAAGTAGGACATGGACGACTACGAGAGTAGGTTTTGTGCCAGAATAGAGTCTATTGAACTAGGCCGTTAGGCGCATGTGAGAGGTGGTCTAATAAGTCTGGTGGACTTATCAAATCTCGTTCACACTTCCTTCTGATTTCACCATCGATCGACATCTGGCCTTAGCCGTCGATCGATGGTCTTTCCCTCTTGCTCGCATACGAGAGTTTGAGTTAAAAGGGTCAGAATAGTTAATATTTGAGTTCTAGAATATTTACATTTCCGTGCATCCTATTCCCTATAATCCATTAGGCCTGAAACCCTAGATATAGCATTTTTACATTTGCATCTAGCTAGTTTAATAGAATTTTTCCCATTTGCATTATTAGCATATTTCTATATTGCATCTCTACTTCTTGATAAAAAATATTTCCTTAATTGATTGTTTGCCACTAATATATATATATTCACCTAACTTAATATTTGGAAACAAAAAATCTATACTGTGTCATTGCTCTCTGTGGATTTAATCCCGAAGTACTACACCTGATTTCTTTTGGCAAGGGTGTTATTTGTGTTAAGACTAGGGTTAATTTGATAGTTATTTGTTTAGAATATTTATACCTTACTATAACAATAAAAACACGCATGTCAAATTTGGCGCCGTTGCTGGGGAGGGAGGATTCGCCATTAGACTCAATTTGTTTTATTTAGTCTAGGTATTTTTCTATATTAGTTTACTTACAAAAAAAAATTTCTTGTGTTTCAGGTACATACATATTAGTACCAGGAAGCAATGAGGAGAGGATTATTGGGTTCTTCAAAAAAGGAACTTAGTGATTCGCGCATGATCCATAAGTCTACGAGGGCAGTCGACACCCTCCAAGCAGTGATCACTAGCAAAGAGAAGCGAGCATCGATCGACACCAATACTTCAACGTCGACCAATACTAACATCATGACATCGATTCACACCCACACTTCGCCATCGATTGATACTACTTGTAGGAAGAGAGTGAACGTTGAACTGCTCATACTTGAAGCTGATGAGATTGGGATCTTACGAGACGAAGAAGGTCACCTTCGCAGCAGTACATGGAAATTGATTCATGCACAGGGGACTGCGATGCCTGATGCTACTGCTGTTACTGTGAATTCTGGGATTGAACGACAAAAGGCACTTATAGACTACAATAGGCCTGAGGACTTCTATGCCAAAAGGTATGCGATGCGTCGTTCTGCAATGCGTCGTTCTGCACCACAAAGGAATGTCTTTGAGCTGAATCCTGCATATATCGCTCTTGTGGGTAAGCATCCTCTACATGGTCTTCCTCATGAATGTTCCACTAACCACCTTGAATCATTCGATGATTTGACGTCGACCATTAAGTGCAGTGGAGTCTCTGAAGATTACTACTTTTGCAAACTATTCCCATATTCTCTTGCTGGAGAAGCAGCATGTTGGTTCAAGAGGTTGCCACGAGAATATCTCACTACTTGGATTGACATCACGAACGCCTTCCTCACAAACTTTCTCTATGATACTGAAGCAAATAGGAAGATCAAGATGGAAGCTATGCTGAGATATATGGTAGAGGAAGAAGATGGATATGGAGAGTTGAGCAGAGTAGAAGAAGCCAATTTTATTGATCCAACTTCAGCATCGATCGACACTAAGAATTAAATGTCGACCGACGTTAAGACCTCAACATCGATCAACACTAACCACTGTTGTCGACCGACACCATTCTTGGAGCTAGAGGAATTCGTGAAGCAGTTGGATGAAGCAAAACCTGAAGATTTGGGTCAGGACTTGAAGCATAAGCTTAATGACGATCAGAAAACTTTGAGAAGATATTTGGAAACTTTACCAAAATCTGGCATCGATTGACACCCACCGGAGAGCATTGATCGACAGCCACCCAAAAATATCGATCAACACCCATGGCTGGACGAACCATATTACGTGATTGAACCAGAACCAGGTAGGAAGAGTATGCGCGAGTCTGAGACCTCACACCTTGCTGTCCCAGAACATCTACGACCACCAATCTCAACAGAAGAAGCTGCTGGTTTTCGCAAAAGAGTGAAGAGGGTACATGACCCAGTGAACTTTGTGGTTCCCTGCGCTTTTAGAGGTCGAATTTCCTATTCCACCAGATAAAAGTGTGCATCCGGGTTCGTACAATGTAGTATTTGATTATCAAATGTATGCGGTAACTTCTCAGAAAGGGTTAACGTATAGAAGTGACGTCGACAAGGGCCCAGCGGAAGCATTATCGATTGGCAACAAAACTTCAGTATCAAACAACACCACCATTGGAGCATTGATCGAACACAACAATAGAGCATCGATCGACACTCATCACGGATCAGAGCATAATGAGTTTGAAGTGTTTCGTAATCTTTTTGATGGAGGCACCACAAGATCAGACAAGTCTAGGGGGAAAGAAGAAAAGGAAAAATACCAAGGACGTCCTCAGTTATCATTGATTCCCCACTTCTCAGATGGTGTTAGGAAGTTCAGAGTGCACAGCAGATGCTTCTTGCAGCCATTTGCAAAGCTTTGAGCATTCCTTATTGTTAGATGATAAACTTCACAAAAAAGGGACGAAGCTGAAGACATTGAACATTGAGAATTGTTCTGGAGCAAGTCCCCAATCTAATCAAACCTGAATCAGAACTCCAAAATGTCAAGCTAGAGACTATAAACAAGCGCTGAGTGGGAGACAACCCACTGTTTAGTAATTTTCAAATAGTTTTAATTATATTAGTCTAATTTCAAATTTTGTTTTATTATTACAGCTTTTCAAAAAAAAAACTAAGGAAGATAATCTGCACAAAGCATCAACCGACACTTGATCACTATCGATCGACGAAGTAACCTTAGTATCGATCGATCGCCACTTAACTGTGTATATTTGCTTCACCAATCTCCGACTGTATAACACTGGTTATAGTGTTGTTTAAGTCTGGGGAGGTTTACTGATATTGTGTTTTATTTTCTATACTTAAAAAAAAAGAGTAGAAACTTAAAGGTGTACCATCGATCAATTTTTAAGAATCAACATTGGTCGACCATGGAACATGACCTTTGGTCGACATCAAAATCGTGACATCAATCAATACTCTTTTATGGAGTCTGGTATCGAGTTTCTCACTTAAGCTATTTGCTTATGATTTGATTTTTCCTAACCAATCCGGGACGGATTACACTGGGACAGTGTAATTAAAGTTTGGGAGAGGTTCGCTAATGCTATTTGATTTGTTTTGATCCTTATTTACTATATATATATACACATAAGTTTTTCAAAAAGTTTTATTGACTCAAGAAGGGGAGTATGATCAAGGTTTATTATTGACTAAACACACTTTAGCACCATTTTTAGAAGGATTACACTGGGGCAGTGTAATTTAAGTTTGGGGGGAGGTTCACAAATGTATTTGATTTGTTTTGAGCCTTATTTAATAGATATACATATATACATAAGTTTTTCAAAAAGTTTTATTGAGTCAAGAAGGGGATTATAATCAATATTTATTATTGACTAAACACACTTTAGCACCATTTTTAGAAGGTTGTTTGCAGAGATTACTAGACATACTACAATGGATCATCATGCCACTTTATCACACTTGCTTAGAAAATTTGAAGAAACCGAAGCTGATTTCCAACACTAATCCTAACATTATCTGCTTGGTTTAGGGATTGGATACACTGGATCGGATTCCTTCTACAAGTCTGTAGGTACAAGTCATTGCCCCTTTGGTTTCCTTCTCTCCTTCTCTTCAGAATCTACCCAATAGCTTAAAAGATTGAGATGACTTGCCAAGATGCATAGGGCTAGATACATTACCAATGACTCAACTATTCTAATTTGGAGAAACGATCACACATTGTTGGAAGCGAGGGGTAGGTACATTACCGATGACCCCAGTATCGCCTAAAACTTTGCCCAAAAAGTAAAAGAAAAGAAAAAAAAGAAAAGAAGAAGAAAATCAAAAGTGAGATGGAAAGATGGATTGTATCATTAGCATTGCCTATTAAGTTTGAGATCTAAAAAGATTTAGAGAGAGAAGGGGGAAGAAAGAAATCAGAGAAGACTTTGTGCCTAGTTGTTCAGATACGTGCAACGGTAAGAGTTCATGTGTCCTTTGATCGATACTCCCAAGGTAAAGCATACATTTTATTTTATGCAAAAAATGAAATCAGTAGACGGGTGAGTCAGACTAGTATTTGCTAAGTTGTTGGTAGAATGAATTTTGGTTGCTATACTAGGATATGGTATATAAAGTTTCTTTGTGATGGACTTGATAAGATATGGTTGCAACAAAGTAGGGTGACAGTTATACTTAGATATTACGTGAGTGTCCGCTTTTCAACACGCAAAAGCCCAATTCTTAGAGTAGGGTGACAGCTATACTTATACATTATGCACCCTTGCCGTTGATCGATGGTCAACACACAGAAGCCCAATTCTTAGAGTACCCGACTTAAAGCCCAAATAAAAGAATTACAAGATTTCCCCTCGACGAGTTTTACCTAGTTTATATTATTTTTTCTTGTGTTTTATGAAAAGAGAGCTCAATTACAAGTTTAGAGATTTTAGTAGTTTTAGGGGAGAAGATCACGACTTCTTTCAAGCTTTGTATTGGAAACTTAGTTTTCTATCACTAATCTTATGCATTATTTTATGTTTATGATTATGTTCTGCTTAGCTATGTCTGAGTAGATCTCTTGTTAGATTTAGGGTTTATTAATTGTTTTGACAGATTAGCCAGACAATGGAATTTCCTGGGTGTTTATTAAATCTATCATTAGTATTGTGCTTATTGCTATTGTTCTTGAGTAGTTAACTAGAACCCTGATATTAGAATAATTGGTACCTGCGAGAGTAGGATCGTTACCTGAACATATGTTGAGCTTAAGTTTCTAGGGATAATCACTAGAATAATCTAGGAATTCTAAGTTCACTTAGTGAATATGATCATTTAATGCTTGATTAAGAAAGCCATCGATCGATGTCGTTTGCATACCATTGAACGATGGTCATTTCTAATTTACATATGAAAGTTGTAGACTCCGAGGTTAGCCATTGATATATATCAGTTACATATTTACTTATTTAATTCGTGTTCTGTGATTGAAAACCCCTTGACTTCTATCCATTATAATTCACTACCTGAAAACCCTAGATCTAGCCGTTTGCCTTAATTGCTTACATGAAACTCATTCTTGATTTACTGTTTCGTAAGTTTTATAAATTCCCTAGCATGACTAAGTTGATTATCAAATATATTGGGTGTCCTCGCTCTATGTGGTTTCGAGTCCTAAGTACTACAACTGAAATCTTATTTGAGGGAGTAATCTGTAGCTGATATAGCCAATTTATTAACAGTTTTAGCCATGTTATAGGCTCTATTTGGGGTCTATTATGTGTGTCTAGGATCTATTATGTGTGTCTAGGATCTGTAGATGATATAGCCAATTTATTAACAATCTGGTTATCAAGCATCGATCGACACACACCTGAGATGCCAAGGATATGATGAAGGTTACAAAGAGGAAGAGCATATTGAATATGGCTGGGTGACGAACACGAGTGGATAATCGAGCATTGATCGCCGGCTACTCCTGGCCATCGATCGACATCAGACGCGAACCAAAACATGAACTTGGAGCAGAAGATACATATATCAGTAATCTTAGACCGGTCGAGTTCAGAATTTTCAGAGACCCAGAGGGACGTGCACATGCTCTTTGTTGGAGAATCCTACATTTATCTAAGGTGTATGTCGCAGATGCCCTTATAATGGCGAATGGATCAGGAACTATAATTGGCCAGCAGCAGCGGCCATCGATTGACGCGAATCTTCAAGCATCGATCGACAATGAGGACAGAAGAACGAGACGATCTGTAATGTTCCATACACTTTCAAGCAGCCATCGATTGACTGAATCCACCGAGCATCGATCGACAGAACCTTTCCGGAGGTACAAAAATTTCCTCCTTCCAATACCCATAATTCAAGGAGTACACCATCGATCAATTGGATCACACCACCATCGATCGACTGGCATTTCGAGCAAGGTACGAGAGCTTTTGATGCTGTGGGTAACAAACTTTTCCATTGGGAAAATAAAAATGAGTATGGCATCTACAGAGATGAGAATGGTAATGCACGAGCTACAAACGGACGAGTAGTAAATGTGCAAGCTGAAGACAGCAGAGCAGTTTTAGAGATAGCTAATTTTTTGAGGAGAGCTACATATATTTACCAGAACATGCAGCAAATATCGCTATACCAATGAAGGATCAACGGACATACAACATAGAAGAGATTGATGATATTGTGCATGCGATCTACAGAGCTCAAGAGATGTCACTGGATGTTTTCTACAAGAGGCTAGATGATGTCTATTATCCTACAGACAACTGCCTCACCAGTTTGACTGCACGCATGGATGAGATGAAGCAAGATTTGGACACTGTTCAGAGACAGAATGCAATTGGGGAAGACGAACTGGTATCGATCGACAGCAACATCAGGCCATCGATCGACACTGAAGCCAACAAACAGAAGACGGCAGAAGAAATACAATTGGAAGATAGGTTCGATGAGATTGATTTTTCTCAGAGTCTGATGAAGGAAGATATTTCTCAGCAATTGGAGGATTTATCAGAGACTACAACTGCCAGACTTAGAATGCTATAGCGCATTATTGAGAAAGTACAAGGCGGAATGCATTCATTGGAGTTTGCTAGAGCGGTTACAAGGAATTAGAAAACCAGAGAAGATGAGGCAATTAAGACCTTTATTGGTACATGGTTTCAGAAGAACAAAGAAGATGTAGACACTTATTTTCCAAGTGTTGATCAAACTCCATACTAGTCAGAGAGTTTAAAACGTCGAGCTTAAGACTATAGCCAAGCGCTGAGTGGGAAGCAACCTTTAGTAAGTCTTTATTTCATTTTTTACTTGTACAACTTTTTATTTCGAGTTTTACTTTTATTTAGACTGCTTGGGTCCACCATTGATCGATACTATAGAGGCACCATCAGTCGACATTGGACCGCGACCATCGATCGACCCCATACGCCTACCATCGATCGATATACAAAGTCTGGTATCGAGTTTTCTACTTACACTATTTACTTATAATTTAATTTTTCCTAACCAATCCGGGACGGATTACACTGGGGACAGTGTAATTTAAGTCTGGGGGAGGTTCACTAATGCTATTTGATTTGTTTTGAACGTTATTTACTCTATATATTCTTATCATGTTATTCTCAAAGCCAAATTAAGTGGTGGGGATTGCTCAGTAAGCTGCAGAAATATTGCAAGTCTATTGGATACTCCCTCAATAAAAGTTCAGGAATTTCACCGGACTTATGTATTTATAGGATATATCTGGATGACGAATCAAAATCATCTGTCGAACATCAGAGGAGGCTAAATCCTAACTTGAAGGACATAGTAAAAAAGGAAATTATGAAGCTTCTGGAAGCAGGTGTCATTTACCCAATTTCAGATAGCAACTGGGAAGTCTGGTGCATGTAGTTCCTATGAAAGGAGGAATCACGGTGGTGAAGAATGAAAAAGATGAATTAATCCCAATGAGAACTGTAACTAGACAGAGAATGTGTATAGAATACATGAAACTTAATGGCGCACCAGAAAGGATCATTTCCCCTTACCTTTTATAGAGATGTTAGAGAGGCTTGCAAGCCATCAATACTAATGTTTCCTCGACGGGTATTCAGGATTTTTCCAGATCCCTATTCTCCCCGATGACTAAGAGAAGACTACTTTTGAATGTCCATATGGAACATTTTCATATAACAGAATGCCCTTTCGCCTTTGTAACGCTCATGCTACCTTCCAGAGATGCATGATGTCTAATTTTATAGATATGATTGAAGATTTCATGGAATTTTTCATGGGCAATTTCTCCGTATACGGACCAGATTTCAAAATATGCCTTAACAATCTCGGCAAAGTGTTAGCCAGATGTGAGGAGAAAAACCTAGCCCTTAATTGGGAAAATGTCATTTTCATGGTCATAAGCGGAATTGTCTTAGGACACAAAGTTTCAGCAGCCGGTATAGAGGTAGACCGAGCCAAAATCTAAGTGATGACAATTTTCCACCACCCACAAACGTAAAAGACGTTCGAAGTTTTTTAGGGCACGCCAGATTCTATAGGAGATTCATTAAAGATTTTAGCAAAATTGCTAGACCCCTTTACAGCCCTCCTATTTAAAGAAGTCAAATTCGATTTCACACCCAAATGTCTAAAAGATTTCAAGGAAATAAAATCAGCCCTCATCACTGCTCCAATTGTAGAAGCACCACACTGGGATTTGCCTTTTAAAATAATGTGTGATGCCAATGATTTCGCAGTAGGCACAGTACTTGGGCAGAAAAAAAAGAGAAAAAAACTACACGCCGTCTACTACGCTAGTAAAACTCTCGACGATGCACAAAGGAATTATGCAACAACGGAAAAGAGCTATTTCTGCGGTGTTTGCTATTCAAAAATTCCTCTCTTATCTAGTTGGTTCTAAAGTAGTTGTCCACACCGATCACGCTTCCCTGAAGTATTTAATGCAATAGACAGATGCTAAACCACAACTTTTAAGATGGTTTCTAGTCCTGCACGAATTTGACATAGAATTCAAGGATAAGAAAGGAGTCGAAAACGAAGTTGCAGATCACCATCCGAGAATCAGAGTAGATGATGACGTTCCTACCGACAATTTCCTCCACACCAAAAATATCGACCAAGCAGACTCAATTTTTTTGGAAATATACGTCTCACATCAGAAGAAGCAATCGACGTTCCTAAAGAAACATCGATCGACACCATGGACGAAGCAAACACAGACACGGAAACCAGTGACGTTATATAATCTACTTCGCTAGTTTCAAGACAGTAGCAAAGATTCTCCAAGCAGGCTTTTGGTGGCCGAATATGTTTAAAGATGCTCAAGCATACATAGCACAGTGTAACCCCTTCTAAAGAAGAGGAAAAATCAGCAAAAGACATGTAATAGAGCAAAAACTTCATACTTGAAGTCGAAGGGTTTGATTGCTGGGGCATAGACTTTATGAGTCCCTTTCCTTCTTCTAAAGGAAATAAATACATTCTTGTTGTTGTGGACTATGTATCGAAATGGGTTGAAGCTGTAGCAACCCTAAAAAAACGATGCTGCTGTAGCCGTTAAGCTTTACAAAAATATAGTCTTTCCTAGATTCACAGTTCCACGAGTAGTTATAGGTTATGGAGGTACCCACTTTAACAACAAAGTATTTGAAAAACTCTCAAGAAACACGGAGTCCACCACCGAGTTGCTACACCTTATCATCCTGAAACCATTGGACAGGTAGAAGTTTCTAACCTCCATATCAAAGATATCTTAGAGAAAACGGTAGGACCTACCCGTACAAGGTTGGATGACGCGCTTTTGTCTTACTGGACTGCATTTAAAACACCACTTGGAACTACCCTGTTTCATTTATTCTATGGGAAAGCTAGTCACCTCCCTGTAGAACTTTAACACAAAGCAGTTTGGGCGACAAATACGATAAACTTTGATGCAAAACTATCTGCGGAATGAAAGCTAATACAACTTAACGAGTTGGACGAGATCAGATATCACGCTTATGATAACTCGGGACTGTAAAAGGAAAGAACAAAAGCCTATCTTGATAAAAAAAATATCAAGGCATTTCGAACCTAATCACCAGGTAATTCTGTACAATTCATGTTTAATGTTATTTCCTAGGAAATTACGTTCTCGTTTGTCAGGACCCCTCCCTATCAAAGAAGTCACACCATATGGAGCTATTGTACTCGTAAATCCGAAAAACGAAGAGTTCTTAGTAAATGGAGAAAGAGTGAAGCATTATTAGGCAAAATCAGAAATCCCCTGCTCTGAGACCATGCGTTTGGGTATACCAGCGCCCGACTAATCTAGCTTTTTGTCAAGCTAAAGGCCTTAAGAAAGCGCTAAGTGGGAGGCACCCACTTGTAAATACCAAAAAAATTAAGAAAATATATAATTAGTTTCTTTTAATTTCTATAGCTTTAAAAATTAGTTTTTAGAAATTATTAATTAGAGTAAAAAATAATTTAAAGGGGAAAAAATTTAACAATCGGCATTGATCAGTGACACGCCATGTGCGTCGATCGACGACCTTTGTCGATACTTGCACCCTTAAAACTCAACACCCCCGAGAAAACACCCTAAAATACAAACGTCGATTTCTCTCTAACCCCTCAACTGATGTTGGTGATTTCAAGCTCTAAACCCTTTGATTTCTTATTTTCTATCCATCTATTACATTTGTTCAATCAAACTACAAGGTATGCTTTCGAGATCTCTTATTTTCGTAAATTGTTTCAAGGTTTATGCAAGAACTCTGTGTAGGATATGAATTGTGGTTCCTTACAAACGAATTAGGGTGATGAGATAGTAGAATAAGGATTATCGGAATCTATATATAATGATTGGTGTGTTACGCATTCGATTCAAATGGATTTTGTTTTGCAGGTTTCGCGAAAGAGCATCAACTGTTGTCGATTGCGTAACATCGATAGATATGTCTAGCATTCCGTCGATTGATGACATTTGCTATCCATCGATCGACACTCATTGATGTTTGATTATACATGCTAATTCTTTGTGTATTAATGATGCAGATGGATGAACGAAGAACAAAACGATGGTTTGACCAGGCTGGAAGCTCCAGAGAACCACCACCTATCCCTTGCTGAGACCCTTGGCCGTTGGAAAAAGAAGGGGACCTTATCGAGACTATTCACGAATACCACAACCCTCGAGCCCCCGCAATGAGCAGGGAGTGTACCCACATGAAGATATCTGATGAGTGGGACAACTGCAACACCCTATATTATAATGCTTGGCAGGATGTTATCATTGAGCCTACGTGTTTCATCGATTGAGACAATATTAGGAGGCTGGGTCTCGAGGCTGCTCTGAAGGATATAATCAGCGCGTTGGGCTAGGGCACAATGGCTACCAGATTCTATGATCTCTACACCGATCTGGTTCGGCTATCCATGGCCACCGTTCAGGTCTACTACACCCATGAGAGGATCAAGAGGGAAAGTGGGAGAACATTGACATTCTTCATCCGAGGCATAAGATACTGGATCCCTATCCCGACCCTCTGCGAGATCTATAGGTTTGAGTACGCCGCTAACCTGCATTGCACCGTTCCTGCATTTCCTGGACAGTCAACGTTTTGGAACTTACTGGACATTTTAACTCGAGCACAGACACCCAGACCCAAATTTGCCACCCGATGCTGCGTTACTTTGTCAAGGTTCTGTCAAACACACTGTTGTGCAAGATGGAACCTAACAAAGTGAGAGTGCAGAAGCTTACATTGTTGTACAATTCAGTGCGCGAGTTAGTTGACTTGGGAGATCTGCAGGGACAGGTGGAGGATCATTGGATCAACATAGGAGCTGTATTTTTTGAACACTTGTTCAAGCTAAAAAGAACCCATTTTAGGGAACAAGAACCAAGAGGGAGACAGTGGGAAGTTCGCTTACACCTATCTTCAGGCATCTGGACATTAGGTTGGACCAGACCATGGTTAACACCAACAGGAGCTTCATGGATGGATTACATTTGGCGAACACAAAGTGGCTCAAGGAGGGCCATTTCTCAAGTTATATGAGTATCGACAGACCACGTCTATTAGAGGTGCCTCAGTAGACAATTACAGATTTTGAGGATGACCTCTCCGGACTTGAGTTCCATCCGAACCCTATCCTCTTGTGTAACCCTAGCACCCACCCACGCAGAGCTGCACCGAGATCTGCTCAGGCCGCTCTATCACTTCCAGAGGCACCACTCCCTGAGTTCCTAATCATCCTGGACCTCCCCATTCACAACCATGGTGACTTCCAGCGCACCGTCCTAGTCGCTCTCGAGACCATCTGGCTAGAGTATCGAGATGCCGTTGAATGAACAGAGGGAGAGTCAAAGCCAGGTCACCAGAACCTGTAGCAGGACCCCCATACAATCCAAAGAATGATGCCGATGATGGCACCAATTAGGAACAATCCTTTTCTTTCTCTCTTTTTGCTACTTACATTTTATTTTTCAATATATCAGGATTTATGTTTGAACTTATTTTTCTTTATTCGACTATGATTTGAGACATTATTTATCTTGTTAATAACATGTGTTGAGTGTCTAACATTACTAACCTGACACTTTGAGACTGAGAGAAGAATTGTTCTGTCGAACTAGTGTCGATCGACGGATACTGATGTGGGGTTTTATATAACTCTCTAATTAACCACATTCCCACTTTTATTCTCTCAAATAAGAGATTAGGTGTTGTACTTAGGGAGAAAATCCACAAAGACTCTAGGATTGTACAATAGATTTATTGCTGTCGAATTAAAACTAGAAAAATAAAAATTATAATAATAGTAAACAAAGCGATTTCAAGATTGATTTGGTTTGTGAAGGTTAAATTAAGGGATTAGACTTAGAGTGAATTCTCAGGTAACATTAGGCATTGTAGATTAATAGATTGTTATAGTTTTAATTAAGTACCGTTCTCGAACTCAAGTCTCATGGTTAGGAGATCACTCTCGTGCATCTCGGTTGAGTATCGATTGATGTCCATATAGTGGTATCGATCGATGCTCTTTGTAAACGGTACTGGTTTTGCGGTTTTATGGGTTCTCTAAACTTCTACTTCAACTCTTGTTTGTTACCAGTTATTTAGACTGTTTAAGATAGGTTCAGGGTCATAACCAGACTCTCGCATGCACTATGAAACCCTAAATTCTAAGATTGACGTGATTAAATTCAACTTAGCATTAAGAGCAACTTAAACAAAGAACCAAGGAGAGTACCCTAACAATTCTATAAAATTAACAAGGCATTACTACCATTGAAGAACACTAAATCTAACAATGAACTGCTCAGACATAGCAATAAAGGACATGACTAAAGTCTGAATAAACTGCATTAAATAAACTAAGTAAAGAGACAAGAAGTTCAAGATCTTCTCTACGGTCAGATCTCTCTCTCCAATAGATGCAGCAAGGTGTTCCAACTCTTTGAACTAATTCTCTGGCGGCCTCCAAAACTAAGATAGAAAACCCTAACAAATAGCCAATATTTTGGCTAGGGACTTCTCTTGCAAATGATTAAACTTCTGGGTAAGACTTGTAATTTCTCAGGTCTTCATAAATCTCTTGGCCGACTTGGTCGTCAATCGATGCACGAGGTGTGACGTCGATCGATGCTTCATAAATAAACTGGATCCGACTCTGAGTTTATGGCTGAGCATCCTAAATGCTCCAAAATAGCGAAAAAGCTCCAATTGCTTGAGTACCTATACCTGTAAATAATCCAAAACATTGTCTAGAAACACGTAATATACCCTAAATAAAGCCTATAACATTGTCTAAAACTGGTAATAAATAGCTATATCAACTTTCCCAGACTTAACCTTTTGCTTTCCCTCAAGTAAATTTAGCCTGTGAAAGAGGTTTGAAAAGCGGAGACTCACATAATATCTAAGTACAACTCTCACCTTATTTTGTTGCAGTCACATTCTATCAAGTCAATCACATAGAAACTTTATATACTCTATCCTAGAATAGCAATCAAATCCAGTCTACCAACAACTTAGCAAATACTAGTCTGACTCACCCGTCTACTAATTCATGAGTTTGCATAAAATAAAGTGTAGGCTATACCTTGGGAGTATCGATCAAAGGACACATGGACTCTACGTTTGCAAGTATATGAAAAACTAGGCAAAAAGTATTCTCTGATTCCTTTCTTCCCCCTTTTCTCTCTGAATCTTTGTAGATCTAAAACTCAATGGACAATGATGCTGATACAGTCCATCTTGCCATCTCATTTTCGCTTTTTCTCTTCTTTTTGTTTTCTTTTATTTTTGGGAAAAGTTGTAGGCGAATAGTGGGGTCATCGGTAATGTACGTACCCCTCGCTTCCAACAATGTGTGATTGTTCCTCCGAGTTAGAATAATAGGGTCATAGGTAACTTACCTACCCCTCTGCATCTTAGGAAGTCATCTCAATCTTTTAAGCTATTAGGTAGATGCTGAGAAGAAAGAGGAAGGGAATCAATGGTGCAATTACTATTACCTACAGACTTGCAGAAGGAATCTGATCCAATATATACCAAATCCCAAAGCACGTAGTTAATGTCCGAATTAGTGTTTGGAAATCAGCTTCGGTTCCTTCAAACTTTCTAAGCAAGTGTGATATAGTGGCAGGATGATCCACTTTGGTATCTCTAGTAATCTCTGCAACAATCTTCTAAAAATGGTGCTAAAGTGTGGTTAGTCAATAATAAATCTTGATCATAGTCCCCTTCTTGACTCAATAAAACTTTTTTTTTGAAAAACTTATATATATATATATATATATATATAGCAAAAAAACTCAAAACAAATTAAATAGCATTAGCGAACCTCCCCCATTCTTAAATTACACTGTCCCCAGTGTAATTCACCCCGGATTGGTTATGAAAAAATAAATCATAAGTAAATAGATTAAGTAGAAAACTCGATACCAAACTCTATATGAGATTGTCGATCGATGGTTATAAGTGTGTGTCGACCGATGGTAAACCATCACTGTCGATCGATGGGAAACTTGAACTATCTACTAAGCATCTTTGTTAGATCACTTATCTATCGACAGCAACCAAGTGTCGTCGATCAATGCTAGACGTATCAAACTGAAATCGTGCATGTGTCTAGTCTCCATTCTCGTCATCTCTCTTTGGGTTAGCTCTGTTAGACACTCAAACACACATCAACACATCCAAATAACATAATCATAATAATAATAATAAGTCTAAATCCAAAGGCAAAATAAAATAAAATAAAATAAGTACTAGTATGAGTCTGAAAATGAGATAAGAGATGAGGGAGTAACAAAGGGGACTACTCCTCGTCTGATGTGTCTAAGTCGATCTGCTGAGGCTCTCGTGTGGGTCCTGGCAGTGATCTTTCTCTGGTCCTGGGATGGCTGAAACACTGAAATCGAGACATCGTCTCCACCCTAGCCCATATAGCACGAAGCGCGTCCACCACGACTCTCTGGAAGTCACCGTGTTCATGGATGGGGATCTCTATAATCTGAGGAAAGGATGAGAGGGGTGGAAGTGGCTGTGCTGGCTTGTCTGCTGCTGCTTCTGCGATTGGATGGACTGGTCGGAGGCCTCCTCGGCGGCGTACTCTGAGCGGTACTGTGTGGAGGTGCGGCTCAGGTAATCTGAAAGCGAGGTGATCTGGATCATCATCAAAACCTGTCACCCCTGGCGCTGGGAGCGCTATCATCCTAGGCCTCTCGTCATCCACAAAAGACCAGGAGCGTCCTTCCTTCAGCCAGACAATTCTCGCCAAGTGCCCGTCACCCATGAAGCGCGATTCCCTCTCTATTGAGGCTCACTCAAAGCTGATGCCAAGAAAGCTGAATAGAGGTGTCAGGAGGTTCGGGATCGTCTCCTTCCTCATGCCTTAAACCTTGAAGGGTTTCTCTTTCAAGGTTGCCAAGTACTCAGCCAAAATAGCCCCCAAGCTCACCCGCTAATCGCTTAATGGTGAGTGAAAGACCAAGTCATCAAGTCCCACCAACTCTCTGACAGAGTAGTACAGCAGTGTGAGGTCCTGAACCCTAACCTTGTTGGGTTCCATCTTGCACGACAGAGTGTTGGCAAGGACCTACATGATGTAGCTCAGGGTGGGGTGACGAATATCTATCTGAGTAGCAGAGCCGGAGTCAAAAGGGCCTGTAGGAATGATCCCTAAAAGGTAGGAAGACCGGGGAAAGAAGCAACTGAGCAGGCGAGAGTGCCGTTGTCGAACCCATAGATCTCACATAGCTCCGGAATGTTGATCCGGTACCTGATGCCTCTGATGAGAAAGGTCTGAGTAGCCTCATTCGCCAGTTTCACCCGGGCTCTTGTAGAGAACTTGATCTGTGGTGATGCACTGTTGGACCAGGTCAGGGTAAAGAGGGTATGTCTTAGTAGCCATGCTGCCTAAGCCCAGCTCCCTCACCATCTGTATGAAGTCTGTCAGGAGCCCCAGCTTCTTCAAGGCGCATTTTTGGCGAACTTGGTGGGCTCAATAGAAACGCTTTGCAAAGGGTTGTTGTAGAGGCTGTCAAAATCGCCCCACTCCTCACGCTCAGGACGATGAGTGCATTCCCTCGATGCTACATCTACTCCAGGGTCAAGGTAGTGCTCAAACGTCTCGAGCAAACTCTCTTCCTCCTTTGGCCAAGGTGTCACCATGGAGGACCCTGTGGTGGAGCACTGGAGCTACCAGTCTCAAATTGTGTCTTGGTGCGCCTCTCGTTCATCTGCATTTAATAAAGAAAGCCAAGAATCAGAATCGGTGTATATACTATCAACCATCAAATGATGGTACCGCATAGTCATCGATAGATTTGTCCTCATGGCCATCGATCGACACGCCCCATGGGCATCGAGCGATGCGGGCTCGCAAACCATGGGAAACAAAATCCAGAAGAACAAGCTCAAATCGTGCAAATTATGTGTAAAGATGGTAGATAGTTCCTAATCTAGTATTCCAACACCCTAGAGTGTTCTAAATTTTGGGCTAACATGATAAAAATTTGATTTTTCTACAAAAACTAAAAGTTTCCCTAAACTATGAGATTTAGAGAACATACTATGATGATTGGATGATTTAGAAAACTAAACAGTAAGAGAGGATGAAAAAATCAAGTGATTAGGCTCAAGAATGAGCAAAATCGGCCAAAAAACCGAGATAGAAATCGAGTGTCTACTCGTTTTTTGTTTTGGAGGTTTTGAGAAAAGTGATTTATGAAATGGGGTGGTGTCGAGTTAACCTACTCGACAGACGACCGTCGATCGACTGTTCTATAGGGGTGTCGATCGATAGTCTGTTGGTTGACTCATTTTTACTTAATAAATATGTAAATGCAAAAATAAATAATTAGGACGACTGCCCATTCACCATGAAGTCCTCTCCTTTAGGATTAAATAGGACAGCTACCCCACTATGTGTAATTTCTTTAATGGTGAAGGGTCCGGACCAACGAGAATGTAGTTTTCTGGGTAACAGAGTTAAACGCGAGTTATACAGGAGTACTTGGTCATTCGGTTCGAAATGCCTAGAAATGATTTTCTTTCATGATAGGATTTTGTCCTTTCTTTGTATTACTTCAAATTTTCGTAGGCGTGATGCCAAATTTTGTCTAGCAAATTTAGCTGGATCAATCTCTTTTCTGCAGCGGGTTTAGCATAGAAATTTTTCTTTTTGATGGCCCATTCCGCTTTATGTGTTAATTCTACCGGGAGATGGCATGCTTTTCCATAGAGTAAGTGAAACAGGGTAGTCCCTAATGGTGTTTTTAACGCTGTTCGGTATGCCCAAAGCGTGTCATCCAATTTTAGAGACCAATATTTTTAGGTTGATCCTAACATATATTCTAAGATTTCTTTGATTTGATGGTTGGATAATTCTAGTTGCCCTATCGTTTGAGGATAATAGGGTGTGGCTACTCGATGGTGAACTCCATGTTTCTTGAGTAGTTTTTCGAATACTCTATTTATAAAGTGACTACCTCTGCCGCTTATGACTACTCGAGGACCTCCAAATCTAGGAAAGATGATGCTCTTAAAGAGTTTAACGACTACGGAAAGCGTCATTTTTCGGAGTTGCGATTGCTTTGGCCCATTTGGATACGTAGTCTACAAAAAATAGAATGTATTTATATCCGTGCAAAGAAGGGAAAGGGTCCATGAAATCGATGCCCCAGCAATCGAACACTTCAACTTCGAGAATGAAATTTTGTTCCATTTCGTTTCTCTTTCTGATTTTTCCTCTTCTTTGGCAGCGGTCGCATTTTGCTACGTAGGCTTGAGCATCTCGAAACATAGTTGGCCACAAAAATCCTGCTTGTAGAATTTTTGACACTGTTTGAAACTGGGGAAATGTCCGGTATAATCGGATCCATGACAATGATACAGAATTTCCGGAGTTTCGCTTTCAGAAACACATCGTCTGTATATGCCATCAGAGCAGTGTTTATAAAGATGTGGTTTATCCCAGTGATATCTCTGGATTTCTCTTAGAAATTTCTTTTTATGATATCCTTTGAAGAGGTCGGGTTCTACCTTGGGCGCAAGATAGTTAACTCTATCTGCATACCAAGGTCTATCAGTGGTGCTCAGTGCACACACGCCTAGATTTAAACTTAAACCTCCGAGAGAGTCATTATTTGGGAAAGAAAGATTACAACCAACGTTGATATCTATTGGAATGATTATGTCATTGTTCTTGACAAATGTAATGTTGGTCAATGGAGTATGGACAGAATTGATCGATGCTTTGCGGTTGAAATCGTTTGATGGGCTCGGTACGCTATAGATTGATTCCATTTCATGTGTAGAACTGGCTCTACCAACGAAAGTTGATTCTGGGAAGTAGATATTTTTTTGTGGGTAAGAAGTCATCAATAGGGATGTCGTCATCCACTCTTATACGTGATAGGTGATATGCGACTCTGTTTTCCACTCCTTTCTTGTCTTTTACTTCTATATCAAATTCTTGGAGAAGTAGAATCCATCGTAAGAGTCTCGGCTTGGCGTCCTTTTTGTTCATTAAGTATTTCAATGCTGTGCGGTCAGTATGCACAACTACTTTTGAACCGACTAGATAGGAACATAATTTCTCGAAGGCAAATACCACGGCTAGTAACTCTTTTTCTGTTGTCGCATAAATGTGTTTTGCATCGTTAAGAGTTCTACTAGCATAGTATATTGCATGCATCTCTTTGTCCTACTTTTTCCCAAGCATTGCGCCTACAGCAAAATCGCTGGCGTCACACATAATTTCGAATGTCAGATGCCAGTCCGGAGCTTAAACAGTATGGGCAGATACAAGTGCGGATTTGATTTCCTTAAAACCTCAAGATATTCAGGTGTAAAATCGAATTTCACCTCTTTGCACAGGAGTGCAGTGAGGGGTCGAGCAATTTTGCTAAAATCTTTTATGAATCTCCTATAGAATCCAGCGTGTCCTAGAAAGCTTCTAACATCCTTGACATTAGAGGGTGGCGGGAATCCAGCCATTACTTCAATCTTTGCCTTGTCCACCTCAATTCCGGCCGCTGAGACCTTGTGTCCCAGGACAATTCCGCTCTTGACCATAAAGTGGCATTTTTCCCAGTTCAAACCAGTTTTTTCTCTTCGAATCTAGCTAGTACGTTGCACAGGTTATCGAGACATGGTTTAAAATTTGAACCGTATACTGAGAAATTGTCCATAAAAACCTCCATGAAATCCTCAAACATATCGGTGAATATCGACATCATGCATCTCTGGAAAGTTGCAGGGGCGTTACAGAGGCCGAAAGGCATCCTGCGATATGCGAACGATCCATAGGGACAAGTGAAGGTGCTTTTTTCTTGATCATCTGGATGTATGGGAATTTGGAAAAATCCTGAATACTCGTCGAGAAAATAGTAATATTCGTGGCTTGCAAGCCATTCGAACATCTGATCGATAAAGGGTAAAGGGAAATAATCTTTTTGAGTGGCAGCATTCAGTTTCCTCTAATCGATACACATCCTATGTCCGGTGACAGTTTTCATAGGGATCAATTCATCTTTGTCATTCTTTACCACCGTAATTCCGCCTTTCTTTGGAACAACATGAACCAGACTAACCTAGTTGTTGTCTGAGATATGGTAGATAACGCCTGCTTCTAGAAGTTTCATGATTTCCTCTTTGACGACTTCTTTCTGGTTGGGGTTTAATCTCCTCTGATGCTCGATGGATGATTTGGATTAACCATCAAGGTCAATTCTACGCATGCATAAATCGGGAGAGATTCCTGGAATGCCATCTAACGAATAGCCGAGAGCCTTCCGGTGTTTCTGCATTTTATTCAGCAACAATGCATGTTCTCCGCTGCTCAAGTTTGAATTTATGATGACAGGATAGGAGTTCTCGTAGAGGAAATCATATTTAAGACCAGCGGTAAGTGGTTTAAGCTCGATTTTAGGTGCTTTCGCTTTGCTCCAATTGTCGCTTACGGTATAATGTCGATCGACGGTTACGGTATGATGTCGATCGACGGTTGTATCGGGATGTCGATCAACGGTAGTGCATAGATCGAGTTCCACGACATTGAAGCTTCCTCTGTGGCGTCCATCAACCTTGTATACTCTTCATTTCAGTCATTTATCGCAAAGATGTCTTTTCAGGAGATGTAATTGCTCTCTCAAAAGGTTCATTTGAGAACGTAACCATGAATGAATCTTCTACTAGGTCGGTAAGATAATCGATATGGTAGGTTTGGCCATCGATCAGAGGCTGCTTTAATATTTGTTCCATGTCAAAGACCAACGGTAGCTTCCTGATGTTGAGGCATATACACCCTCCTCTAACATTAATGATCGCTTCGGCAATGGCCAGGAAAGGTCTCCCTAAAATAATCGGGTTTCTAGGTTCTTTCTCCTATTTAAGAACTATGAAATCTGCAGGTATATCGCAGTCATCAATGCGTACGGGCACATCCTCAAGCACGCCCTCCGGAATCCTAGTGGATCTATCAGCTAAAACTAGAGTGACCCCGGTAGGTTGAAACTGTGTTAACCCGAGGGTGACTGCAATTGAATAAGGCATCAAGTTTACGCTAGAGCCAAAATCGCACAGGGATCTTTGGAATCTTTCATCGGTAATAGTGCAGTCCAGAACAAAACTACCGGGATGATAGAGTTTAACTTGAGTTTTTCCTCGAATAATTTTGCTCACTTCTTTGGATACCATCATCACACAATGTTCTGATTCATGGAATCCTCGCGATGCCGCATCTTTCACGTACTGCTTAATGGAAGACGAGATCCTTAAGCACGCCCTCTGGAATCCTAGTGGCTCTATCAGCTAAAACTAGAGTGACCCTGGTAGGTTGAAACTGTGTTAACCCGAGGGTGAGTGCAATTGATTAAGGCATCAAGTTTACACTTGAGCCAAAATCGCACAGGAATCTTTGGAATCTCTCATCGGTAATAGTGCAGTCAAGAACAAAACTACCGGGATGATGGAGTTTAACTGGAGGTTTTTCCTCGAATAATTTCGCTCACTTCTTTGGATACCATCATCACGCAATGTTCTGATTCATGGAATCCTTGCGATGCCGTATCTTTCACGTACTGCTTAATGGAAGACGAGATGTTAATGGCCTCGCTTAGCAGCATCTCAATGTTTAATTTGTCAAACGCTTTCTTGAATATCGCTTTATCTAGCTGTTCTTTTTCTGCTTTGCGTTTTTTGGAGGAAAGGGGGCGATTGCTTGGTAAACCCTTGTTCTAACTGGTTCGGTTGGTTCTGGATCAAAGTGTCGATCGCTTCTTGCTTCAGCGTGTCGATCGATTATAGGGTCGGAGTGTTGCTTGATTCTCGGTGACAAGACGCGATTGATGTCTCCTACTTCAGTGATTTTTTCTTTTTGTTTATCAAAAAATTCCTTAAGATCGTCAGTCTGGTCCAGCTCTTCAGTTTCAAGAGCGATCTCGGGAATTTGCTCGTTAGTTGTGAGCGAGACGGGGCATGACTTTCTTTTTCATCTGTCACGATTTTCGCGAATTCATTGATTGTGATGCTTTCTTTAACGCTAGGGGTGAGTTGTCTACCACTTCGCAGAGCCACGACATTTTCGATCCTCTTAATGTGTTTGCTCATAGTTTTGAATTTTTCGTCATCTCTGAGTATATCAGATCTAACTTCTCGTTCAGGTCAGCGGCTATTCTACGGTTTCCTGTGAAAACTTTATTCATCTTTGCCTTTGAACTTCCTTCGTGTCTGTCTACAGTGGTATCGTAGTTGCTTGTGAAATCGCCATTACATTCACTAAATCGTTGATTATTCATACCCGTCACTTCAGAGAACTCATCTCGCTTTTCGAGGTCGGGAGAAACAGCATTGTCTAGAAAGGCCGCAACAGATGCCAGAGTCTTTCTAACACCGATTCAGGGCTCCTCCATTTTGGTGTCTCTTCTTTTGAAAATTCTACCTAAGGATATATTTTCTATCAGATTTTAGCGCTTGCGGTGCTTCGGGTACCGAAGTTCCCCTTTCTGGCTGTATCAAGGATTGTTTGATAGTCTAGGTTTAGTCCTCTATAGAAAGTGTTAACAGGTTCGGTTTCTGAGAATCCATGGTGAGGGCACGAAAGCTGGTAGCTCTTGAATATAGCCTAGGCATTTTTAAAAGATTCACGGCTACCTTAAATGAAGTTGGATATTTCTCTACTCGCTCCCCAGTATCTCTCCTCGTTAAAGAAGTGATTGATGAAGGCGCTTCTAATACCTTTCCAACAAGTCAGTGATCCTGGTGGTAGCTGGTTCAGCCACCTCGTAGCGCCACCTCCAAGGAAGAAAGGAAAAAGTTTGCAGCAATTGTAATCGCAATTCACCTTGTCTTCTAGCATCTCGATGTGATCATTTGGGTGTTACGTAGGAAGACCACATCACTGATTTTTGCTCGCCATAATTAGAAAGTCTATATCAAACTCAGAGCTTCTTTTATGGTTGCCTGATAATCGAATTGCAGACCTATTGGAATAGCTTCTGCTGGGGTTTAGGTAATAGAGTATTGGCAATTCATGCTTAAACTTATTCTTTTGATATTTAGTGATTTGATCAGGGATTGCAGCCCCCTGATCTTTAATAATTTGACTTACTTCGTTGCTTTTATTGTTCATTGGTTCGATCAAGACTGTATTATTATTGTCAGAATCAGTATAGGCGTACTTACCTGCTTCCGACTGATCGGTATCGATCGATGGCGGTGGAAGGGTGTCGCCTGACAGTAGTCGACTTGCGTCGATCGCCTCCGGATGCTCTCCGTCGATCGTTCCTTGTTATCTCGAATCCATATTTTCGCCCTTTAAGTACATGTGTCAAAGGATAAGGGAAATAATAATGTAGTAAACATTAAAGTAAAAATCTAGACAATGTTCTAAACGAAATTTAGTGTCTATAAGAAAGAGTCCCTAGTGACAGCGCCAAATTTGATGTGGGGTTTTATATCAATCTCAAATTAACCCTATTCCCACTTTTACTCTCTCAAATAAGGGGTTCTGTGTAGTACTTAGGGATCGAATCCACAGAGACACTAGGATTGCACAATAGATTTATTGTCATCGAATTAAAGCTAGAAAATAAAAATAATAGTAAACAAAGCGATTTCAAGATTGATTTAGTTTGTGAAGGTTAAATTAAGGGATTAGACTTAGAGTGAATTCTCAGGTAAGATTAGGCATTGTAAATTAATAGAGATCTAGGGTTTTAATTAAGTACCATTCTCGAACTTAAACCTCGAGGTTTAGGACATTACTCTTGCGCATCTCGGTTGAGTATCGATCGATGTCGATATAGTGGTATCAATCGATGCTCTTTCTAAATGGTACTAGTTTCACGATTTGATGGGTTCTTTAAACTTCTAGTTCAACTCTCATTTGTTACCAGTTATTTAGACTATTTAAGATAGTTTCAGGGTCATAACCGGACTCTCACGTGCGCTATGAAACCCTAATTTCTAAGATTGAGGTGATCAAATTCAAATTACAATACGAGAAACTTAAACAAAGAACCAAGGATATTACCCTAACAATTCTACAAAATCAACAAGTGATTACTACCATTGAAGAACCCTAAATCTAACAATGAACTACTCAGACATATCAATAAAGAACATGATTAAAGTCTGAATAAATTGCATTAAATAAACTGAGTAAAGAGATAAGGAGTTCAAGATGTTATCTCTAATGAGGGTCAGATCTCTCTCTCTCAAATAGATGTAGCAAGGTGTTCCAACTCTTAGAACTAATTTTCTGGCGGCTTCCTAAACTAAGATAGCAAACCCTAATAAATAGCATATATTTCGGCCAGGGACTTGTCTTGCAAATGATTAAATTTCTGGGTAAAACTTGTAATTTCTCAGGTCTTCGTATATCTCTTGGATGACTTGGCCGTCGATCGACGCACGAGGTGTGACGTCGATTGATGCTTCATAAATAAACTGGATCCGACTCTGAGTTTCTGGCTGAGCATCCTAAATGCTCCAAAATAGCCCAAAAGCTCCTATTGCTTCCTATGAGTACCTAAACCTGTAAATACTCGAAAAAGTAATCTAGACCCACGTAATAGACCCTAAATAGAACCTACAACATGGTCTAAAACTGGTAATAAATAGGCTATATCAAATACATATGAGTGTCGATCGACAATAGATTCCAGGATTGATGGACGGTTACAGAGAATAGTCAATCGATGGTCTAGATAGAGAGGTACGAGTTCCGGACTAATTTCCATTCCAATTTAATTATTTCACCAAACTTAGAATAACTAACACTGGGGACCATGTTGTTTAAATCAAGGGGAGGTGGTTACTAACGTTGAAGTCTATTTGATAGTTTACATGGTTTTATTAAATATATATATATATATATA
Organism: Moricandia arvensis; assembly: GCA_905132765.1. Classification (NCBI taxonomy): domain Eukaryota; kingdom Viridiplantae; phylum Streptophyta; class Magnoliopsida; order Brassicales; family Brassicaceae; genus Moricandia; species Moricandia arvensis. Next base: position 66,400 of record CAJHQP010000136.1, read on the forward strand.
TATATATATATATTTCATGAGTCAATAAAGGGGTGATGATCAGTTTAAATTTCTATTTATTATCTAACCACACTATAGGACCATTCTAGAACTGTTAATTGCAGAGAGTACTAGGGATACCAATGTGGATCATCTTGTCACTATATAACACTTACAGAGAAGAGTCAATCGATGGTCTAGATAGAGATCGCGTATGATCTCTACACCGATTTGGTTCAGCTATCCATGGCCACAGTTCAGGTCTACTACACCCACGAGAGGGTCAAGAGGGCAAGTGAGAGAACATTGACATTCTTCATCTGAGGCATAAGATACTGGATCCCTATCCCCACCCTCTGCGAAATCTATAGGTTTGAGTACGCCGCTAACCTGCATTGCACCGTTCCTGCATTTCCTAGACAGTCGACGTTTTGGAACTTACTGGACATTTTGACTCGAGCAGAGCCACTCAGACCAAAATTCGCCACCAGACGCTGCGTTACTTTGTCAAGGTTCTGTCCAACACAATGTTGTGCAAGATGGAACCTACCAAAGTGAGAGTGCAGAAGCTTACATTGTTGTACTATTCAGTGCACGAGTTAGTTGACTTGGGAGATCTGCAGGGATCGGCCGAGGATCATTGGATCAACCTAGGAGCTGTATTTTTGGAAAACTTTTTCAAGCTAAAGAAGAACCCATTTCAGGGAAAGAGAACCAAGAGGGAGACGGTGGGAAGTTTGCTTACACCTATCTTCAGGAATTTGGACATTAGGCTTGACCAGACAATGGTTAACACCAACAGGAGCTTCATGGATTGATTACATTTTACGAACACAAAGTGGCTCAAGGAGGGCCGTTTCTGAAGTTTTATGTGTACCGACAGACCACGTCTACTAGAGGTGCCTCAACAGACAGTTACGGATTTTGACGATGACCTCTCCAGACTTGAGTTCCATCCGAATCCGATACTCTTGCATAACCCTAGCACCCACCCACGCATAGCTGCACCGAGATCTGCTCAGGCCGCTCTATCACTTCCAGAGGCACCACTCCCTGAGTTCCCAATTATCCTGGACCTCCCCATTCACAACCGTGGTGACTTCCAGCGCACCATCCTAGTCGCTCTCGAGACCATCTGGCTAGACTATCGAGATGCCGTTGAATGAACAGAGAGAGAGTCAAAGCCATGTCACCAGAACCTGCAGCATGACCCCCACACAATCCAAAGAATGATGCCGATGATGGCACCAATGAGGAACAGTCCTTTTCTTTCTCTCTTTTCACTACTTACATTTTATTTTTCAGTCTATCGGGATTTATGTTTGAACTTATTTTGCTTTATTCTGATATGATTTGAGACATTATTTATCTTGTTACTAACGTGTGTTGAGTGTCTAACATTACTAATCTGACAGTTTGAGACTGAGAGAAGAATTGTTCTGTCGAACCAGTGTCGATTGACGGATAATGATATGGGGTTTTATATCACTCTCAAATTAACCATATTCCCTCTTTTACTCTCTCAAATAAGAGGTTCAGTGTTGTACTTAGGGAGCAAATCCACAAAGACTCTAGGATTGCACAATATATTTATTTCTGTCTAATTAAAACTAGAAAAAATAATAATAATAATAGTAAACAAAGCGATTTCAAGATTGATTTGGTTTCTGAAGGTTAAATTAAGGGATTAGACTTAGAGTGAATTCTCAGGTACGATTAGGCATTGTAGATTAATAGATTGCTATGATTTTAATTAAGTACCGTACTCGACTCAAATCTTAGGGTTTAGGAGATCACTCTCGTGCATCTCGGTTGAGTATCGATCGATGTCCATATAGTGGTATCGATCGATGCTATTATAAACGGTACTGGTTTAACGGTTTGATGGGTTCTCTAAACTTCTACTTCAACTCTCGTTTGTTATCAGTTATTTAGACTGTTTAAGATAGGTTCAAGGTCATAACTAGACTCACTGATGCACTATTAAACCCTAAATTCTAAGATTGAGGTGATTAAATTCAACTTAGCATTAAGAGAAACTTAAACAAAGAACCAATGTGATGTGACCCTGACCAGCTCAACCAACAAGACATCCAAAAAGGGGCATCCACAAAGGGCCATCCACAAAAGGCCATTCTTTCCATCTGGCACAACCAGCAAGCAAGGTGATATGAGCGATCCGAGTGTGCAAAATTTGCTTGGAATGGTTCCTCAGGTTCATGAGCTCACTTGTACAAACTATGGACACTTGAATAGTCCAAGAATTCATGAGGAAGAGATCATTCGAGCTACATCAAGCCTGGAACGAGCTTACTTGAAAGATGTTCGATATTTCATGATTTACGACCCATTCATCTACAAAGGCCCATCCATTGGATCACTCAGATTTTCTTTGGTTTCAACTGATCCAAGCGCATATATTATCAGTTCTAAGTCATTTTCTTGGGCTAGACCACTCAGGAAATACAAACAAAGGTTTCTGGACGACTGGGCCTATTTTGGGCTGTTTTTGGGCCGAAATGAGGTTTCTAAGGTATACAAATTTGGTGAAGATGTAAACAAGCTCTTCTTTCATATATTTTTGTCCAAGAAAATACAGGGGGTGCCAGATTGAGTCAAAGACGTGTGGGAGGCCAAGATACAGTCCTTTCTTCAATCTAAACTTTATGGAGTCAAAGTCTTTTATTTATTTTTTTCTAAGTATTGTTTTCAGCTTTGTTTTCTTAGTCTTTCCAACTTCTATTTCGAGTTTCTAAGTCTGTAAACCTCTTATATAAAGGACTAAGTTGCCAATGAATAAATCAGACTTGTTTGAGATTAAAACCTTGTGTTTAGAGAGCGATTCTCGTTTGTTCCTTGTGAACATTTTGATCTTTGGTGGATTCCGAGATCAAACCAGTCTAGCAAGAAATTCCATCATATCTTGTGGTGCCATTCGACCAGCTGAATATCAGAGAGGCGTCCTAAGTTAGGCTTTGGGTGTTGGGTTTAATATACTCAAGGTTCAAGCCACATGTTCTCTCCAATCCGAAGCTCCACCGCCTTGTTTCCTTGAAGATCGTCCTAAGTGCAGAATTGTGTGTTGGGTTTCATATACCCAGGGTGATTTCTCCACGACCTTATAAGAGATAAGGACTATCCATACCATCCTCAAGTGATTTCAGGGACTGCAACCTTGCCTAAGGTCGCATCAAGTGGTATCAGAGCCACTTGAGGTTTTAGTGTCCATTTTCTTTCCATCTTCCCATCTTTTCACAAACACTTCTTCTCTTTCTATCTGTTTTAAGGAAACTGAGCCATCTTCGTTACCAATAAAAAAAGAAAGAAAACAGAAAAAACAAAAGAAAAAAAATTAAAAAAAGAGCAAAGAAAAAGAAAAGGGATCGAAGAGAAATCAGATCAGACCGAGGAGAAATCCGGTCTCAAGCTTGGTAATATCATTTCCCGAAAAAAAAATCTTACAATCTTTCTATCTAAAACCTCTGTTTCTTTGAAGAATCTCACTGACTTTGATTGATTTGTTCTATTGGAACTCTTGAGAATCACATAATCTTTGAGAGAGAAAAAAAGAAAGAAAAATCATAGAGAGACACTTGTGAGGATTTGATTTCTAAAGTTTGTTGCTTGTGCAGGAAATCCTTAGAGGATCGACTTGGATCTGCATTTTCGTGTCTATTCTTTGTTTTTTAACTTTACAGGAAAGCCATGTCTCAGGAGAGAGACAAAAGTGATGATCAAACCCCTGAACCAGCCTTGTCTCGACTTCAACTTAAGGCCTTGCGGATCATTTGACTAGAATGATGAAAGATCAAATGGAGGAGATCCACATTCGCCTAGACAGAGTTCAGGAGGATAAACAGAAGCAAGCTGGTGCTAGAAAGGAAGGATCATCAAAGAAGGGCAAGTCTGATGCAGATGATTACTATAGCCACAAATCCAGTTCATCAATGAGCAGTCACAGACGACCTATACAAACAAGAGAGAACAGAGGTCGTTTTGATGATAACCTTGGTGGTATGAAGCTCAAAATCCCAACCTTCCTTGGAAAGAATGATCCTGATGCTTACCTTGAGTGGAAAAAGAAAATCGAATTGGTAATCGAATTGGTGTTTGATTGCCAACACTTCTCTGAAACCAAAAAGGTAAGGCTTGCTGCCACTGAATTTACAGATTATGCTATTAACTGGTGGGATCAATTAATGACAAATAGGAGAAGAACATGTGAGACTCCAGTGAATACTTGGAAGGAGATGAAGTTTCTCATAAGGAAAAGGTTTGTTCCTGGACATTACCACAGAGACTTGCATCAGAAAATCAGAAAGCTAGCTCAAGGCAACCGCAATGTTGAGGATTACTTTCAAGAGATGGAAACACTTATGATGAAGGTTGATATTGATGAAGATCCAGAAGCAACCATGTCTCGGTTTCTTGGAGGTTTGAACAGAGAGATTCATGATCGCTTAGAGACGCAGACTATGAGACAATGGAGGAGATGCTCCACAAAGCCATATTGGTGGAGAAACAGATTAACAGATTAGGTAGTTCACGTAATGCCTTTGGAGAAAAGACTTCCAGCACGAGGACAAGCTATTCAAAGGAAGAACAGAAGCCTAAATTCGACAACCCACTGACCAATCAGCAAGAGAAAGGTAAGGTTGAATCTTCTTTTACCAGAAAGAACAATGGTGATCATGGCAAAGAGAGAGGTTGGAACCGAGGAGGAAAAAGATTCAAGCTCAGAGTCTTCTGAAGATATTTTGGTCAAAGCAGCTGAAGGTGATCTACTTGTTGCTAGAAAGGTTTTGAATATGCAGGTTCAACCAGAAGAGAATGAACAAAGATACAACCTGTTCCATACCATATGTGAAGTGCAAGGAAAGGTTTGTAATGTTACCATAGATGGTGGCAGTTGCGCCAATGTTGCTAGTGAGGTGATGGTAAGAAAGCTTGGTTTAAAAACAACTAGGCGCAAGGAACCTTTTCAACTGCAATGGATCAATGAAAGCGGTTGTATGAAAGTTACTAAGCAAGTTATAGTTCCTTTCTCTATTGGCAGTTATAAAACCGAGGTTCTTTGTGAGGTGTTGCCAATGGGAACTTGTCATCTACTCATGGGTAGGCTGTGGCAGTCAGATCATAGAGTATCTCATGATAGTTTCACAAACCAGTACTCTTTGAAGCAGAATGGAAAGACCATTACCCTTGTCCAAATGACCCCACAGCAAGTATATCTTGATGAGAAACGGCTCAGAAAGAAGGAGAAGGAACCAGACAGTGATAAGAATGGTAACTTGATCAAACATGCCAACTTTCTCATGAAAGTCTTCAAAGAAAAAGGTAAAGCAATTCCTACTCATTCTAAAATAAAACCTGATAAGTCTTGTCTTAAACTAACCAGTTTGGAACCGGCAACCGAGTAGACATGACTCTCTTATTCAGGAAGAAACATGTCGCTTGCAAGAAGAAAAGGAGAATGAAAACTACCTTGTACCAAAACCGGCTCTTGGATCAGTCACTACAAACTTTCGACCAGAGCAATGTAAGGCTTTTGTTTTGATTGATTCTCAGCTTGGTTTAGGGGTTATAATGTCTTCTACTGATGTTAAATTGTTAGAATTGGAAAATGTCAAAGAAATTTGCTTACCAAACTCTGTTTTTGATTTGGAATGATTCAATCGATTGTGCCAAAGCCATGTCTTGATCAAAAACATTTTCTAAATTATTATGAAATATTTCATAACCCTGATGTGAACCTTCATCACTGTCCATCAGTCTGCAAACGCTTTGCTGATTTTGAACTTGGATTGAAAAGTGATTTCTCTCCAAAACGTTTGTTTAATCACTTAGGTGATTGTTTTGTGGGCACACTTGATACTCGTTTGTTGAGTATATTTCTAGAAAAAGGAAAACAGGGAAGGAAGACCCATGGACGTGAGGATCATGAACCAGAACAGATGGCAAACCTTGTTGGATTTTTTCTTACTCGACCATTGAACCAAAAGATGATAGGTAAGCCTAAACCGTTCTCTGATTTCTTTGGAACTAAAACACTTTCTTTGAATGCAGGAAAAACAGATTTGAGGCCAAAACCTCTTGAAGAAAGGGGGGGATGATGTGACCCTGATCAGCTCAACCATCAAGACATCCACAAAGGGCCATCCACAAAAGGCCATTCTTTCCAGCCGTCACAACCATCAAGCAAGGTGATATGGGCGATCCGAGTGTGCAAACTTTTCTTGGAATGGTTCCTCAGGTTCATGAGCTCACCTGGAAAAACTAGGGACACTTCACTCGTCCAAGGAGTCATGAGGAAGAGATCATTCGAGCTAGATCAAGCATGGAACGAGCTTACTTGAAAGATGTTCGATATTTCATGATTTACGACCCATTCATCTACAAAGGCCCATCCATTGGATCACTCAGATTTTCTTGGTTTCTACTGATCCAAGCCCATATATTATCAGTTCTAAGTCATGCTCTTGGGCCAGACCACTCAGGAAAGACAAAGAAAGGTTTCTGGACGACTGGGCCTATTTTGGGCTGTTATGGGCCGAAATGAGGTTTCTAAGGTGTACAACTTTGGTGAAGAAGTAAACAAGCTCTTATTTCATATATTTTCGTCCAAGAAAAGCCAGGGGGTGCCAGCTGGAGTCAAAGACGTGTGGGAGGCCAAGAGAAAGTCCTTTCTTCAGTCTAAACTTTATGGAGTCAAAGTCTTTTATTTATGTTTTCTAAATATTGTTTTCAGCTTTGTTTTCTTAGTCTTTCCAACTTCTATTTCGAGTTTTTAAGTCTGTAAAACTCTTATATAGAGGATTAAGTGGCTGTGCTGGCTTGTCTGCTGCTGCTACAGCGACTGGATGGACTGGTCGGAGGCCTCCTCGGCGGCGTACTCTGAGAGGTGCTGTGTGGAGGCGCGGCTCAGGTAATATGAAAGCGAAGTGATCTGGATCATCATAAAAACCTGTCACCCCTGGCGCTGGGAGCGCTATCATACTAGGCCTCTCGTCAACCACAAAAGGCCAGTAGCGTCCTTCCTTCAGCCAGCCAATCCTCGCCAAGTGCCCATCATCCATGAAGCGCAATTCCCTCTCTATTGAGGCTCCCTCAAAGCTTATGCCAAGACTGCTGAATAGAGGTGTCAGGAGGTTCGGGATCGTCTCCTTCCTCATGCCTTAAACCTTGAAGGGTTTCTCTTTCAAGGTTGCCAAGTACTCAGCCAAAATAGCCCCCAAGCTCACCCGCTAATCGCTTAATGGTGAGTGAAAGACCAAGTCATCAAGTCCCACCAACTCTCTCACAGAGTAGTACAGCAGTTTGAGGTCCTGAACCCTAACCTTGTTGGGTTCCATCTTTCGCAACAGAGTGTTGGCAAGGACCTTCATGATGTAGCGCAGGGTGGGGTGACGGATATTCATCTGAGTAGCAGAGCCGGAGTCAAAAGGGCCTGTAGCAATAAGTCCCCAAAAGGTAGGCAGACCGGGGAAAGGAGCAACTGAGCAGGCGAGAGTGCCGGTGTCAAATCCATAGATCTCACAGAGCTTCGGAATGGTGATCCGGTACATGATTCCTCTGATGAGAAAGGTCTTAGTAGCCTTGTTCGCCAACTTCACCCGAGATGTTGTAGAGAACCTGATCTGTGGTGATGCACTGTCGGACCATGTCGGGGTAAAGAGGGTATGGCTTAGTAGCCATGCTTCCTAAGCCCAGCTCCCTCACCATTTGTATGAAGTCTGTCAGGAGCCCCAACATCTTCAAGGCGCGTTTGTTGGCGAACTTGGTGGGCTCAATAGAAACGCTTTGCCAAGGGTTATTGTAGAGGCTGTTAAAATCGCCCCACTACTCACGCACAGGATGATGAGTGCATTTCCTCGATGCTACATCTACTCCAGGGTCAGGGAAGTGCTCAAATGTCTCGAGCAAAATCTCTTCCTCCTTTGGCCAAGGGTGTCGGCATAGAGGACCATGTGGTGGAGCACTGGAGCTACCAGTCTCAAACCGTGCCTTGGTGCGCCTCTCGTTCATCTGCATTTAATAAACAAAGCCAAGAATCAGAATCGATGTATATACTATCAACCATCGATCGATGGTACCGCATAGTCATCGATCGATTTGTCCTCATGGCCATCGATCGACGACGCCCCATGGGAATCGATCGATGCGGGATCGCAAACCATGGGATACGAAATCCAGGAGAACAAGCTCAAATCGTGCAAATTGTGTGTAAAGATGGTAGTTAGTTCCAAATCTAGTATTCCAACACCCTAGAGTGTTCTAAATTTCGGGCTAACATGATAAAAATTTGATTTTTCTACAAACCCTAAAAGTTTCCCTAAACTATGAGATTTAGAGAACATACCTTGATGATTGGATGATTTAGCGACCTAAACAGTAAGAGAGTGTGAAAATCAAGTGATTAGGCTCAAGAACGAGCAAAATTGGCCAAAAACCGAGAGAGAAATCGAGTGTCTACTCGTTTTGTGTTTTGGAGTTTTTGAGAAAAGTGATTTATGAAACGGGGTGGTGTCGAGTTATGTAAATGCAAACGACTGCCCTACATAGTGGGGGCAGTCGCCCTATAGGGGCGTCGATCGATGGTCTGTTCGTTGACTCCTTTTTACTTAATAAATATGTAAATGCAAAAATAAATAATTAGGACGACTGCCCATTCACCATGAAGTCATCTCCTTTAGAATTAAATAGGACGACTGACCCACTATGTGTGACTTCTTTAATGGTGAAGAATCCGGACCAACGAGAACGTAGTTTTCGGGAAACAAAGTTAAACGCAAGTTATACAGGAGTACTTGGTCGTTCGGTTCGAAATGCCTATAAAAGATTTTCTTGTCATGATAGGATTTTGTCCTTTCTTTGTATTACTTCAAATTTTCGTAGGCGTGATGCCAAATTTTGTCTAGAAAATTTAGCTTGATCAATCGCATTTCTGCAGCGGGTTTAGCATAGAAATTTGTCTTTTTGATGGCCCATTCTGCTTTATGTGTTAATTCTACCGGGAGATGGTATGCTTTTCCATAGAGTAAGTGAAACGGGGTAGTCCCTAATGGTGTTTTAGCGCTGTTCGGTATGCCCAAAGCGTGTCATCCAATTTTAGAGACCAATATTTTTAGGTTGATCCTAACGTATATTCTAAGATTTCTTTGATTTGATGGTTGGATAATTCTATTTGCCCTCTGGTCTGAGCATAAAAGGGGGTGGCTACTCGATGGTGAACTCCATGTTTCTTGAGTAGTTTTTCGAATACTCTATTTATAAAGTGACTACCTCTGCCGCTTATGACTACTCGAGGAACTCCAAATCTAGGAAAGATGATGCTCTTAAAGAGTTTAACGACTACGGAAAGCGTCATTTTTTGGAGTTGCAATTGCTTTGGCCCATTTGGATACGTAGATTATGAAAAATAGAATGTATTTATATCCGTGCGAAGAAGGGAAAGGGTCCATGAAATCGATGCCCCAGCAATCGAACACTTCAACTTCGAGAATGAAATTTTGTTCCATTTCGTTTCTCTTGCTGATTTTCCTATTCTTTGGCAGCGGTCGCATTTTTCCACGTAGTCTTGCGCATCTTGAAACATAGTTGGCCACCAAAATTCTGCTTGTAGAATTTTTAACACTATCTGAAACTGGCGAAATGTCCGGCATAATCGGATCCATGACAATGATACAGAATTTCCAGATTTCGCTTTCAGAAACACATCGTCTGTATATGCCATCAGAGCAGTGTTTATAAAGATAGGGTTCATCCCAGCGATATCTCGGGATTTCTCTTAAAATTTTCTTTTTATGATATCCTTTGAAGGGCTCGGGTTCTACTTTGGCCGCAAGATAGTTAATTATATCTGCATACCAAGGTCTATCAGTGGTTCTCAGTGGACACATGCCTTGATTTAAACTTCAACCTCCGAGAGAGTCATTATTTGGGAATGAAAGATTACAGCCGACGTTGATATCTATTGGAATGATTATGTCATCGTTCTTGACAAATGTAATGGCGGTCGACGGAGTATGGACATAATTGATCGATGCTTTGTGGTTGAAATCGTTTGATGGGCTCGATACGCTATTGATTGATTCCATTTCATGTGCTGAACTGGCTCTACCAACGAAAGTTGATTCTGCAAAGTAGACATTTTTTTGTGGGTAAGAAGTCATCAATAGGAATGTCGTCATCCACTCTTATTCGTGATAGGTGATCTGCGACTCTATTTTCCACTCCTTTCTTGTCTTTTACTTCTATATCAAATTCTTGGAGAAGTAGAATCCATCGTAAGAGTCTCGGCTTGGCGTTCTTTTTGTTCATTAAGTATTTCAATGCTGTGTGGTCAGTATGCACAACTACTTTTGAACCGACTAGATAGGAACATAATTTCTTGAAGGCAAATACCATGGCTAGTAACTCTTTTTCTGTTGTCGCATAAATGTGTTGTGCATCGTCAAGAGTTCTACTAGCGTAGTATATTGCATGCATCTTTTTGTCCTTCTTGTGCCCAAGCACTGCGCCTACAGCAAAATCGCTGGCGTCACACATAATTTCGAATGGCAGATCCCAGTCCGGAGCTTGAAAAATAGGGGCAGATACAAGTGCATATTTGATTTCCTTAAAGGCCTCAAGATATTCAGGTGTAAAATCGAATTTCACCTCTTTGCACAGGAGTGCAGTGAGGAGTCGAGCAATTTTGCTAAAATCTTTTATGAATCTCCTATAGAATCCAGCGTGTCCTAAAAAGCTTCTAACATCCTTGACATTAGAGTGTGGGGGCAATCCAGCCATTACTTCAATCTTTGCCTTGTCCACCTCAATTCCAGCCGCTGAGACCTTGTGTCCCAGGAAAATTCCGCTCTTGACCATAAAGTGGCATTTTTCCCAGTTCAAAACCAGTTTTTTCTCTTTGCATCTAGCTAGTACGTTGCACAGGTTATCGAGACATGATTTAATCTCCTCATATGCTCGATGGATGATTTGGATTAATCGTCAAGGTCAATTCTACGCATGCATCAATCGGGAGAGATTCCTGGAATGCTATCTAACGAATAGCCGAGAGCCTTCCGGTGTTTCCGCAATTTATTCAGCAAAAATGCATGTTCTTCGCTGCTCAAGTTTGAATTTATGAGGACAGGATAGGAGTTCTCGTAGAGGAAAGCATATTTAAGACCAGCGGGAAGTGGTGTAAGCTCGATTTTAGGTGCTTTCTCTTTGCACCAATCGTCGTTTACGGTACAATGTCGATCGACAGTTCTATCGGGATGCCGATCGACGGGAGTGGATAGATCGAGTTCTTCAATATCGACATTGAGGCATATACGCCCTCCTTTGACATCAATGATCGCTCCGGTAGTGGCTAGGAAAGGTCTCCCTAAAATAATCGGGTTTATGGGTTCTTGCTCCTATTTAAGCACTATGAAATCTGCAGGTATATCGCAGTCATGAATGCGTACGGGCACGTCCTCAAGCACGCCCTGGAATCCTAATGGATCTATCAGCTAAAACTAGAGTGACCCTGGTAGGTTGAAACTGTGTTAACCCGAGGGTGACTGCAATTGAATAAGGCATCAAGTTTATACTAGAGCCAAAATCGCACAGGGATCTTTGAAATCTCTCATCGGTAATAGTGCAGTCCAGAACAAAACTACCGGGATGATGGAGTTTAACTGGATTTTTTCCTCGAATAGTTTCGCTCACTTATTTGGATACCATCATCACACAATTTTCTGATTCATTGAATCCTCGCGATGCCGCATCTTTCACGTGCTGCTTAATGGAAGACGAGATGTTAATGGCCTCACTTAGCAGCATCTCAATGTTTAATTTGTCAAACGCTTTCTTGCATATTGCTTTATCTAGCTGTTATTTTTCTGCTTAGCATTTTTTTTGGAGGAAAGGGGGCGATTTCTTGGTAACCCCTTGTTTTAACTGGTTCGGTTGGTTCTGGATCAGAGTGTCTATCGCTTCTTGCTTCAGCGCGTCGATCGATTATAGGGTCAGAGTGTCGCTCTATTCTCGGTGACAAGATGCGATCGATGTCTCCTACTTCCGTGATTTTTTCTCTTTGTTTATCAAAAAGATCCTCAACATCGTCAGTCTGGTCCAGCTCTTCAGTTTCAAGAGCGATCTTGGGAATTTGCTCTTAGTTGTGAGCGAGACGGGGCATGATTTTTCTTTTTCATTTGTCGTGATTTTCGCGAATTCATTGATAGTGATGCTTTCGTTAACGCTAGGGGTGAGTTGTCTACCACTTTGCAGAGCCACGAGATTGTCGATCCTCTTAATGTGTTTGCTCAGAGTTTCGAATTTTTTTGTCATCTCCGAGTATATCAGATCTAACTTCTCGTTGAGGTCAGCGGCTATTCTACGGTTTCATGTGAAATTTTTATTCATCTTTGACTTTGAACTTCCTTTGTGTCTGTCTACAATGGTATCGTAGTTGCTTGTGAAATCGCCAGTACATTCCCTAAATCGTTGATTATTCATACCTGTCACTTCAGAGAACTCAGCTTGCTTTTCGAGGTCAGGAGAAACAGCATTGTCTAGAAAGGCCGCAACGGATGCCATAGTCTTTCTAACACCGATTCAGGGCTCCTCCATTTTGGTGTCTCTTCTTTCGAAAATTCTACCTAAGGATATGTTTTTATATCAGATTTTTAGCGCTTACGGGGCTTCGGGTACCAAAGTTCCCCTTCCTGGCTGTATCAAGGATTGTTTCATAGTCTAGATTTAGTCCTCTATAGAAAGTGTTAACATGTTGGGGTTCTGAGAATCCATGGTGAGGGCACGAAAGCTGGTAGCTCTTGAATATCGCCTAGGCGTTTTTAAAAGATTCACGGCTACCTTAAACGAATGTGGATATTTCTCTCCTCGCTCCCCAATATCTCTCCTCATTAAAAAAGTCATTGATGAAGGCGCTTCTAATACCTTTCCAACAAGTCAGGGATCCTGGTGGTAGCTGGTTCATCCACCTCCTAGCGTCACCTCGAAGGGAGAAAGGAAAAAGTTTGCAGCAATTGTAATCGCAGTTCACCATTCTTCTAGCATCTCGATGTGATCATTTGGGTGTTCAGTAGGAAGACCACTGAACTGATTTTTGCTCGCCATAATTAGGAAGTCTATATCAAGCTCAGAGCTTCCTGTATGGTTGCCTGATAATCAAATTGCAGACCTATTGGAATAGCTTCTGCTGGGGTTTAGGTAATAGAGTATTGGCAATTCATGCTTAAACTTATTCTTTTGATATTTAGTGATTTGATCAGGGATTGCAGCCCCCTGATCTTTAATAATTTGACTTACTTCGTTGCTTTTATTGTTCATTGGTTCGATCAAGACTGTATTATTATTGTCAGAATCAGTATAGGCGTACTTACCTGCTTCCGACTGATCGGTATCGATCGATGGCGGTGGAAGGGTGTTGCCTGACAGTAGTGGATTTGCGTCGATCGCCTCCGGATGCTCTTTGTCGATCGTTCCTTGTTGTCTTGAATCCAGATTCTCGCCCTTTAAGTACATGTGTCAAAGGATAAGGGAAATAATAATGTAGTAAACATTAAAGTAAAAATCTAGACAATATTCTAAACAAAATCTAGTGGCAATAAGAAAGAGTACTTGGTGACGACTCCAAATTTGATGTGCGTTTTATATCAATCTCAAACTAACCCTATTCCCACTTTTACTCTCTCAAATAAGAGGTTCAGTGTAGTACTTAGGGATCGAATCCCCAAAGACACTAGGATTGCACAATAGATTTATTGTTGTCTAGTTAAAGCTAGAAAAATAATAATAATAGTAAACAAAGCGATTTCAAGATTGGTTTAGTTTGTGAAGGTTAAATTAAGGGATTAGACTTAGTGTGAATTCTCAGGTAAGATTAGGCATTGTAAATTAATAGATTGCTAGGGTTTTAATTAAGTACCATTCTCGAACTCAAACCTCAAGGTTTAGGAGATCACTCTTGTGCATCTCGGTTGAGTATCGATCCATGTCCATATAGTGGTATCAATAGATGCTCTTTCTAAACGGTATTAGTTTCGCGATCTGATGGGTTCATTAAACTTCTAGTTCAACTCTCATTTGTTACCAGTTATTTAGACTATTTAAGATAGGTTCAGGGTCATAACCCGTCTCTCGCTTGCGCTATGAAACCCTAACTTCTAAGATTGAGGTGATCAAATTCAACTTAGCAATAAGAGAAACTTAAATAAAGAACAAAGGATATTACCCTAACAATTCTATAAAATCAACAAGAGATTACTACCATTGAAGAACCATAAATCTAATAATAAACTACTCAGACATATCAATAAAGAACATGATTAAAGTCTGAAAAAATTGCATTAAATAAACTGAGTAAAGAGATAAGGCATTCAAGATATTCTCTCTAATAAGGGTCAGATCTCTCTCTCTCTCTCTCTCCAATAGATGTAGCAAGGTGTTCCAACTCTTAGAACTAATATTCTGGCGGCCTTCTAAACTAAGATAGAAAACCCTAATACATAGCATATATTTCGGCCAGGGACTTGTCTTGCAAATGATTAAACTTGTGGGTAAAACTTGTAATTTCTCAGGTCTTCATAAATATCTTGGACGATTTGTGTGCTTATGATTCCTTTCTCACTCTCTCTTCAGCATCTTTATATATATATATAAGATTGAGATGATTTCCTGAAAACTCAGAGGGGTTGGTAACCTACCTATGACTCCATAATTCTAATTTGGACAAGAATGATCAAATATCTTGCAAGCGAGGGATAGGTAAATTACATGTGACCCCATTATTCGCCTACACCTTGTCAGAAAAAAAAGAATGATGAACAATATGGACTGTATCAGCATCATTGATTCATTGTACTTAGAAAAGGGAATATAAAGAGATTCAGAGAAGAGAGTAAGAGGGAAGAAAGGGATCATGGAAGACTGCATATCTGTTCAGATACTTGCAAGGGTAAGAGTCCATCTGTCCTATGATCGTTACTTCCAATGTAAAGCCTACACCTTTATTTTATGCAAGAGATGACGTTAGTAGAGAGGTGAGTCAGACTAGTATTTGCTAAGTTCTTGGTAGAATAGATTTGGTTGCTATACTAGAATAATGTATATAAAATTTCTCTAAGATTGATACTTGTCAAATGTGGTTGCAATATAGTAAAGGTGAAAATGATGAGCTAGAGATTTTGTGAGTCCATGTTTTTTCAAGCCTTTTTCCATATGCTTACCTTTGTTTTGCTTGATAATAAGAAAAACGATAAGCCTAGCGAGGTTATATGTCATGGATTTTACCTGTTTTTACCCATGATATATATTATATATATATATATATATACATGTGTGTGTGTGCTTTTAGAGACTTTCATATGCATTTGGAGTTTTTAGAGTATTTACAGATCTATGTACTTATTGGATGTGGAGCTTTTTTATCATTTTGGAGCTTTGAAGAAGCTCTCATGAAAACCTGTAGTCTGAAACTGCTTTTATCATTTACCATCGATCGACGCAGACTCATGGTAATTGATTGACGGCGCAGCCGCCAGAGGTTTTATGATGATTTGAAGAAACTATGATTTTTATCAAGAAGTTCCTATATTTCCAAGACAAGTCCCTGGCCGCATTTTTCACTACTTATAGGGTTTTTATTAGTTTTGTAACCCTAAGTCTCTTTACACACTTCTTCTGCAACAAAACACCATTGTTACTCTATAGAGAGAGAGAGAGAGAGAGAGAGAGAGAGAGAGAGGTAGGATTGGAGAGAGAGATCTACCTATCATTTACATAGATGATTTTGAACGCCCTATTTCTTTAGTCTATTTCTTATATGCCATTTATTCAGAGTTTAATTAAGTTCTTTATAAACTTTTCTAAGTAATTTAATTTTTAGATTTAGGGTCCTTTAAAGGTAGTCCACGAATGGGTAAAGCTTAATTGATATTAAGAGTATTTAACTAGTTCTTTATCTAAATTGTTTTTATTACTAGGATTAAGATTGTTCACCTTATACATAGATCAAAGGATTGATTGGTACAAGGGAAGTCTTGGTCAATTACATGAACCAAAATTTAGATGATCTAAACTACTAGATGCATACCAGAGATGATCTAGTATGTTAGAGAATGTAACAAACCTTGTTGCTGAATCTGTTAGAATTAGCATCGATTGAAAGTACACCATAACCATCGATTGAAATTACACCATACCCATGGGAATTCACAATCGTTTACCTGAGTTTTAATTCAGAAGTATATTTAAATAAACTCCTGGTTAATTACTTGGTTACATCCTCATCATACCTATGAATTCCCTAAGTCTAATTCATTTCCATTTCGAATAAACCTACAAATTAATCTTGCAGTCACATTACTGCTTATTAATCTTTCTTTAGCTTTATAACAAAATAATAAATCTATTATATAATATTAGAGTTTCTGAGGATTTGATCCCTAAGTACTACAGCTGAACCTCTTATTTGAGAGCATTAGTACTAGGGTAATTTGAGGTTATTTATAATGGAACCAACAGCGTACTGAAGCTGTTTTCTCAGAAAGAAATCATAAAAATGTTTGTCAAAAAGCGGTCTGAGAAGGTCTAAAAGGCGACAAAAGTGTAATGCCCGTGTTCTGAGGATCAAATTTAGGATGACCCGTGGATTGCCTAGCTAGAATGTGAGACGAACTGAATTGGTTGGATGATGCAAGAAAGAGCTGGCCAAAGTTGAATGGACCTTCTGTGGATGTGAGAGCTTGATTGATGTCTAAGTAGTAGCGGATAGAGTGAACACATAGTGTGGATAAAGCTAGGATCTGATCTGTTTTTGAGCCAGCAAAGCTCGGTCAGTTTTTCTTACGCTCAGATTATGTATAAGTATTTCAGTTTAGTGGATAAATCACAAAATCTCTGGTCACAAGAAGATATATCCATGACATAGAGTGCCAGAATGGAAAGTTTTGAAATCAGCCAGGAACATCTGAGACTGAAGGACCAAGCATCCCATAGAGTTTCAGCCACCTGAAAGTTGTCTTTTAGAGCATGAAGACATTCTGAACGCTCCACAAAAGGGTACCAAGTGCAATCTCGACTATGTCTCAACATCCAATCTACATCGAGAGTGGTCCACCTCTGGAGGATAGAGTATGATGCCACATTGAGTCAATACAGCCTCTAAGTCTTAGAGAGCAAATAAGAATTCACCTCCGGGTCATGAAGAGGAATCCCTTAAAACCTTCGGGTTCGCGACGGTAATATTTGAAGATCTTTATGTATCAGAACATCAATCCCTTCAAAACTCCAGATTCCAAAGGAGAATCGACATTAACACTGAGCTCCTAAGCGACGTACTTCGATACCTCAGGGTCATACGAAGAAGAATCAGCCTCCATGCCTCAACAAAGGGTCCCGTTCTTCCAGAAGGAAATACAAGAAGCATAGTCTTCACTCAATTGCTATATAGTACAAGACTTCTCTTGTCTAGAGTCGGGTACGTCCCCATAAGACCAAGCAGAAACATAAAAACAAGCAGAAAGTATTGCTTGAATATGGAGAAGCAGTTCAGGAGATCATTCTCCAGCCCATATCTAATAATGGGGGATAAAATCAAGAAAAATGTCATACTCACTGAAGTAAATTGATAATTTGCTTGCTTGTTCCAGTCATGCGGCAATCGGATCTGGCAAACATGTGGCTACATACCACCAAGGTCTTGCGCTAAAAAGATGGATCTTGTTAATCATCATAGTATGTATCCGAGATCAATAAGTTCATCTTCCGGGCGGGGCAACTGATCAATTACGGCAGATTTTAACAGATACACATGATTTTTGTCAGCCAGACAACGACGTATGACAATTGTAGCATTCTACTACACTGAAATCCTGGTCCCGCCCAGGAACCATCAACAAAGGAGATCAAGTATCCACTGCAATACATCAATGATCCCTTCCCCTGATCAAGCAATGCGCCACTTTAACTTGACTACAAGAAGGGTACATGCAATTGAGCCTATACACGAAGAAACGAAACTCCTCATTCACTGAAATGAGAGAATAATATCATGGATCCTTCGAGATTAATCGATCTCATCAGCCT
Organism: Moricandia arvensis; assembly: GCA_905132765.1. Classification (NCBI taxonomy): domain Eukaryota; kingdom Viridiplantae; phylum Streptophyta; class Magnoliopsida; order Brassicales; family Brassicaceae; genus Moricandia; species Moricandia arvensis. Next base: position 84,460 of record CAJHQP010000136.1, read on the forward strand.
TTGAGTCTGGAAATGCTTATTGGGCAACAATCATCCTTCGACTATTTACAACCAAGGTTTCCATTCACAAGTTCCCTTACAAGTCTAAGGACCCCGCATCCAACAACCAAATGTCGACGCTCACTGAAGCGTTAGAAAATCTATCTTCGTATGACCCCGTGTCACTAGAAGAGAACTACATCATGTTATTAACCCTGCAAGCGAGTATTGTTGTCCACTGAAACACAAGATCAGGGTCCCGAATATATATCAAGACCTCGGTCCATCATTAGGAAATGAACTCTCCTTCAGGTTCGAACACGGTTCAGCCTAATAAGAACCTGGGGAAAATGGATTACTGGAGCGATGTCCTGCTTAAGGGAGGCCTTCTGAGATGGAGCAACTTCAGTTGATTCAAGTGAACAGCTAATATCCCGACTTCGATGAAGAAATAAAGAAATAAGGGACAAATTGTTGGGGAAAATACTCCGTTATGAAATTCCTCCAGGCCCCGGCCAGACCACCGGCATACAGGTTCCCACTTGGAGAAGCTTTGGCGCGAAATTCGGGACCCATCCCTTCCTCCGAGTAAATGGAAAAGCTATTTCTATATGGACATCTTCATATTTTAGGAGATGGAAGGATCTAACCCATATTTCGACTACTAATATCTATAGAAGGGACTACAAGACCCAATGATCTTGCGCATAAGTGGAAAACCCACATATATGGCACGTGAAAAGTCTTTGACAATCACAGGAATGGGCTAGCAAAAGCCATAGTATGCAGTAAAATATAGTAGTCATTCATGAAAGCTCAAGAGCCTGCTCCCATGCAGGATACTGCTATAGCCTATTTATTTCCAGTTTTAGGCCATGTTCTGGGCTACATCTAGGGTATCTTATGTCTGTATAGGATATGTTTTAGAGTATTTACAGGTCGAGTGACTTTTTGGAGATAAATGGAGACACTTGGAGCTTTTGGAGCATATAGAGGAGAAGAATCCGTAGATGACTATTTGAGGAGTCGAAGTAACACATCCTTCGAGTCGACCGATGATGAAAGACCAAGGTCGATCAATGCTACACCCTTGATATCGATCAACACCCAACTCGCAGACAGCCGACTGAAAAGCCCAAGTTCAGAGGAAAAAATACACGAATGCCATGGACGAGTTTTAACCTAGATTTTAGGGTTTTTATATTTATGCTCATGTATTGAGAGCATGGAGAGCGTGCAAGTGCAAGTACAAGCTTAGGCAAGGCTTGACACAACCCACAAAGTTTTATAGTTTTAGGTTTTTAGGGGAGAAGATTCATAGCTCCTTAGGGAGATTTGTATTTGAATCCCATTATGATATCTATGCATTCTATTCCAATTATTATTCTTTCTTTGATTATGTCTGAGTAGTCATCAACTAGATTTAGGGTTAAATGATAGCAATCATGGATTAGCCCAAAAGTAGGATTGCCAGTTAAGTTAATATCCATCAATTGAGTGTGCTTAATTGTTGCATTCTAGAGTAGCTAACTAGGATCTCGAAAGTAGGGCATGGACAACTACGAGGGTAGGTTCTATGCCAGAACAGACTCCATTGAACTAGGCTGTTGGGCGCATGCGAGAGCTGGAATAACAAGTATGGTGGACTTATCAAATCTCGTTCACACTTCCTTCTGATTTCATTGTCAATCGAAATCAGGCCTTCGGCGTCGATCAATGGTCTTTCCTTTTGCTCGCATACGTGAGTTGGAGTTAAAAGGGTCAAAATAGTTAATATTTGAGTCCTAGTATATTTACATATATGTGCTTCCTATCAACTATAATCCATTAAGCTTGAAACTCTAGATCTAGCATATTTACATTTGTATCAAGTTAGTTTATTAGAATATTTCTGTATATGCATTATTTCCATATTTGCATTATTAGCATATTTACATATTGCATCTCTACTTCTTGATAAGGAATATTTCCTTAATTGATTGTTTGCCCAAAAATATATATTCAAAAAATATATTGTGTGTCATTGCTCTCTGTGGATTTGATCCCTAAGTACTACACCTGATATCTTTTGGCAAGAGTACTATTTGTGTGTTAAAGACTAGGTTTAATTTGATTGTGATTTGTTTAGGATATTAATACCCTGCTAGAACAACTAAGACACGCATGTCAAATTTGGCGCCGTTGCCGGGGAGCATTGATCGCCATTAGATTTAAGTTATAGGATTTATTCTAGGTTTGTTACTACTTTGAAGTTACTAAAATTTTCTTTTCCTTGTTTTTCAGGTGCATGCAAAGACACACCAGGAGCAATAAAGGAAAATAACTATTATTCTCTGACCCCGATAGAATCGAATGTACGATCCACAAAGAAAGACAACAAGCATCGACCGACAGCACCAACTCCGCGTCGACCGACACTTCTTTGCGGACAGCATCGACCGACATCAGAACTCGAACATCGACCGACACTGATCACATACCGAAGATCCACATCATAATACCCGCATCTATTGACAGAAGCCGACGAGTTCAGATGGTTGAAACGTTGATTATGACTCGGGTTGAGAGCGGGAACCTGCGTGACCAAGACGGTCATCTGCGTAATGCAGCAAGAAAAAAGATTGACGATCCGGGGGCTGTAATCCCTGATGCAGAGGTAGAAGCATACGCTGCAGCAGATCTACCTGAAGCTAATCCCCAAGCTGCTCAAGGGCACTGACTGACTACAACCGTCCAGACAAGTTCTACGCCAACAGATCCGCTATTCGCCCTCCAGATTTTCAGAGGAATGATTTTGAAATCAAGCCCGCCTTCTTCGGACTTGTAGCGCAGGCACCTTACGATGAGTTACGACATGAGCACCCTATGGATCATTTTTCTTTCCTTTATCAAAGAAGCCAAAGAGAATGGGAAAGCACACTTGCTAAGCTTGAAACTTATCCACATAGTGAGTGATTTGAGGATCTAGTGACTGCTACCAAAGCCAATGGAGTCCTTGAGGACTATCTCTTTTGTAAGCTCTTCAAGTACTCACTTGCTGGAGAAGCTTCATACTGGCTTAAGAAATTACCACCAGGATACCTGACATCCTAGAATGACATCAAGAATGCTTTCTTGCGCAACTTCTTTGATGATGCAAGAGCAGAAGATCTAAGGAGCAAGATTGCTACTTTTCACAAGAACCCTCAAAATCTTTCAGAAACTCTTGGCTGAGATTAAAATCATACCAAAGAGACTATCCACACCATGGGTTCAACGAATTGCAACTTCTCAGCACTTTCTTTAGAGGTATTGGATTACAGTATCAAATGTCTTTGGACACAACTAGTGAGGGAAATTTCAGCACTAAAGAATCCTGAAGAAGCTACAAGGTTGATTGAGAATCTGCCATCCAACAGCAGCACTAAGAACATAGACTTTGAAAGAAAGAGATCAACTCCAACTATGAGTAAGAATCAGATTGAAGAGGTTAAGGAAAAACTGGATAGTGTTCAGAAATTCTTTAGGAAGCGGGTCACTTTTGCAGAGGTAGAAGCAATAGAGTCAGGAGATGATGAGATTGAAGAAGAAGATGTGAACTATATTGATGAGAATGGTTTCCAGAGACAAAGGAATCCAGGTTTCAACAGGAACTCCTATGGGAATTGTCAAATGAGTAGCTTTAATAAGAGTTCACAGGAAAAGCCCTTCATCAACATAACTTATGGATCTTCTCACTACCATAACCCTCCTCTAGAGACTCAAGAAAGCAAGATTGAAGCAATGGTTGATAGAGTTTTAGAGGGACAATAGAAGATGATTGTGGATTTCAATGGAAAGATAGATGGGCTGTACCTCAACCTCAACACCAAGATTGAGAACCTCAACACCCATGTGAAGAAGCTGAAGAATCAAGTGCTGCAGAGAAGTGAAACCATCAGGAGACATGAGAGCCTGATCAAGGAGAAAATTGAATATGGACAGAAGCACCACGTCAATGCATTGATTTATGATGATTTTTGGCAGGAAGTTAAGAGGGAAATGCTCCAAGAAGGAGATTTTTGTGTGGAAATTTTGATGTCCTTTGGTAGTTCGCATTGGTGTCAATCAACACCAACCAAACAGCATTGATCGATAGCGAATCCTGCAGCATCAGTAGCTTCGTGTGAATTGACTAACGTCGATCAACACCTACATGGGACAATCGATGGACATAGAGATAGAGGGATCGATCGACAATGCGCCCTGAGCATTGATTGACAAATGAGGAAGCCGGTTCAACTACGAAGCATCGCTGCAAATTTGATTGTGCGTCCAACCAGAATTGTTTCAGAACAGTATACTGACACATCTGAAAGTATGGATCTTGATAGAGAAAATGAGAGACAGTCCAAGAGGAAGCAAAAGATCCCTAAACATCTATGCACAAAAGCAATGAAAAAAGTGATGGAAGCTTTACCTCAAAATTCCTTTAGATACTCCTTTTGATGAAGTTTACTATACTCACAGGTTGTGGATGTTTTTCAGGGAAACAAGGGTGACAGGCGATGATATAGAAGTTATGTTCAATCATATAAGAGAAAAGATGAAACAAAGGACCTATCTGAAGAAGAAATGACCCTGGGAAGTTTGTGATTCCATGCTTTATCAAGGGCAACAAATACCCCAGTGCCTTCTATGATACTGGATCATTAGTGAGCATTATGCCAATAACTATGGCAGAGTAGCTGAACCTGACAGTGGAATCCTCCAATGATTCATTCACATTTGTAGACTGCTCAAAAGTGAACTTAGGAGGGATGGTAAAAGATGTTCCAGTGCAGATTAACAACACCTTAGTACCAATAAATTTCCACGTGATGGACATCAGAATAGATTGGAACTCTTCACTATTACTTGGGGAGCATTCAGGGCTACCGTGGGAGCTATCTGCGATATGAAGTTAAACAGGTTGTATCTATCTCTAATTGATCAAATTATTTTCTATGAACCTGTCAAGAATAAGAAAAGGCTACTCTGACTGAATTGTGTGGTAATGCAGAACATGTGGCCACATGCTTCTGTGATTATAACTTCAATGAAGAGGCGGAGGATGGAGTATCGATCGACACCCAGCCCAAACTATCGATCGATACGCTTGCAGTTCAGCAATCGATTGACGCCCACCCTTTGTTATCGATCGACACTACACTCCATAATGATCAACAACTACCACACAGATGGTGATTTCAACACAGCCCACCCTGAGTACGACGAGGATTACAGAGAAAAGGAGATGATCGAGTACTGTGGTATTGCTATGGAAGAGGCCAGTGTTTTTCATATTTCCCATCGATTCAGAAATTCGACATCGATCGATGACAACCCTATGCCATCGATCGATACTAACCAAGGAGCATCAACCGTAGTAGATTCAGCTGCAAAACGCGAGAAGGAATATGTTTAACTACACCCAAACGAATTCGGTATTATGAGAGATCGAGATTGTCAAGCAAGAGTTATGGATGGAAAATTACATAGTTACAAGGGAAGATATTGCAGACGTTCTTGCCAAGGCTAATGGAGCTGGAAACCTTTTCGCGCAACAGTCTGGTTATCGAGCATCGATCGACGGTCACCTTACATCATCGATCGATGGTCACCTTACAACATCGATCGACACACGTCCAGTATACGAACGATACGATGAAGATTACAGAGAGGAAGAGATGATTGAATGTCGTGGCCTGGCATCAGAGGAAGCTGTCTGGGTGATGAATGCAAGAGTGGATAATCAAGCATCGATCACAGGCTACTCATGGCCTTCGAATGACATCAGACGCAAACCATAACACATACATGGAGCAGAAAAGACAGATATTGGTAACCTTAGGCTAGATGAGTTCAGAATTTTCAGACACCCAGAGGGACAGCACGGACTCCTTGTGGGAAACTCCTACATTTATCCAAGGAGGATGAAGCAGATGCCCTTATTATGGCTAATTGATCGGATAATATATTTGGACAGCAACATAGGCCATCGATTGATGCACACCATTCACCTTCGATCAATATTGAGGAGCAAAGACACGAGCCGACCCGTACTGATCCAGACACTTTCAAGCCGCCATCGATCAACACAGCCATCCGGACATCGATCGATTGGCGTTATAACCAGGGTATGGGAGCCTTTGATGCTGAAGGAAACAGACTTTTCCACTTGGAAAAGAAAGATGAGTATGGCACCTACAGAGTTAAAAATTGTAATGCACGAGCTACAGACGGAAGCGTAGTAAATGTGCAAGCTAAAGACATCATAGCAGTTCTAGAGAGAGGTAATTTTTTTGAGCAGAGCTACATATGTTTACCAAAGCATGCAGCAAGGATCATTATGTCTAAAAAGGACCAACATACATATAGCAGAGAAGAGATTGATTATATTGTGAATGCGATCTACAGAACTCAAGATAAGTCACTAGATGATTTTTACAAGAGGTTGGATGATGTCTACTATCCTATAGACACCTGCCTCACGTGTTTGATTGCACGCATGGATGAGATGAAACAATATTTGGATACTATTCAGAGACAGCATGCGATTGGGGCAGAAAATCGAGCATATCAACGGCAACATCAATGCATCGATCGACACTGAAGACCACAGACATAAGACAGCAGCAGAAACATAATTAGAAGATATGTACGATGAGATTGCATTTTCTCGGAGCCTGATGAAGGAAGATCTTTCTAAGCAATTGGAAGATTTATCGGAGACTACAGCGGCAAGACTTAAAATGCTACAGCGCAGTATTGAGAAACTAGAAAAAGGAATCCATTCAATGGACTTTTTCAGAACAGTTACAAGGAATGAGAAAACCAAAAGAGATGAGGCAGTAAGGAGCTTTATCAGTACATGGTTTCAGAAGAGCAATGAAGATGTAGACACTTATTTTACAAGTGTTTATCAAACTTCCTACTAGTCAAAGAGTTCAGAACATCGAGCTAAAGACTATAACCAAGCGTTGAGTGGGAGGCAACCCACTGTTTAGTAAGCTTTTATTTCGTTTTTACTTATACTACTACTTATTTCGAGTTTTAGTTTATTTTATATATACTGTTTGAGTCACCATCGATCGACACCATAGAGGAACCATCAGTCGACACTGGATCGCGACCATCGAACGATGCTCTTTTACAGAGTTTGGTATCGAGTTTTCTACTTAATATATTTACTTATCATTTAATTTTTCTGAACCAATCCGGGGGGATTACACTAGGGACAGTGTAATTTAAGTCTGGGACAGGTTTGCTAATGCTATTTAATTTGTTTTGAGTTTTTATTTTCTGTATATATATAAGTGTTTAAGAAAGTTTTATTGAGTCAAGAAGGGTACTATGATCAAGATTTATTATTGACTAACCGCACTTTAGCACCATTTTTAGAAGGTTGTTGCAGAGATTACTAGAGATACCAAACTGGATCATCCTGCTACTATATCACACTTGCTTAGAAAGTTTGAAGGAACCGAAGCTGATTTCCAACACTAATCCTAACATTATTTCCTGGCTTTGGGATTATGAATACACTAGATCGGATTCCTTCTGCAAGTCTGTAGGTACAAGTCATTGCACCTTTGGTTCCCTTCTCTATTTCTCTTCAGCATCTACCTAATGGCCTAAAAGATTTGGATGACTACCGAGATGCAGAGGGGTAGGTAAATTACCTATGATCCCATTATTCTAATTCGGAGGAACGATCACACATTGTTGGAAGAGAGGGGTAGGTACATTCATGATAACCCCACTATTCGCCTATTATTTTGCCCAAAAAGCAAAAGAAAAAAGAAAAAAAAAGAAAAGAAAAAAGAAATAGAAAAAAAAGAAAAAGAAGAGGAAAATAAAAAAATGAGATGACAAGATGGACTATATCAGCATCATTGTCCATTGAGTTTGAGATCTAGAAAGATTCAGAGAGAAAGGGGGGAGGAGAAAATAATCAGAGAAGACTTTGTGCCTAGTTGTTCAGATACTTGCAAAGGTAGAGTCCATGTGTCCTCTGATCGATACTCCCAAGGGAAAGCCTGCACATATTTTACGCAAAGAAATGAAATTATAGAGGGGTGACTCAGACTAGTATTTGGTAAGTTGTTGGTAGACTGGATTTGATTGCTATACTAGGATAGAGTATATAAAATTTCTCTTTGATTGACTTGATAGGATGTGGTTGCATCAGAGTAAGGTGACAATTATACTTAGACAATATGTGAATATCCCCTTTTCAAACCTCTTCATAGGCTTAGTTTGCTTGAGAACAAACAAAAGATTAAGTCTGGGGGAGTTGATATAGCCTATTTATTACCAGTTTTAGGCCATATTCTAAGCTCCATCTAGGGTCTATTATGTGTGTCTAGGATATGTTTTAGAGTATTTACAGGTCCAAGGACGTTTGGTAGATAAATGGAGATATTTGGATCTTTTGGAGCATTTAGAGGAGAAGAATCCGTAGCTTACTATTTGAGGAGTCAAAGTACAAGACTGTCGTTGATCGACGCCACATCCTTGGACACGACCGATGATGAAAGACCAAGGTCGATCGATGCTACACCCTTGCCATCGATCGACGCCCTACCCGCTGACAGCCGACTGAAAAGCCCAAGTTCAGAGGACAAAAGACAAGAATGCCCTAGATGACTTTTAACCTAGATTTTGGGGTTTTTATATTTATGCTCATGTATTGAGAGCATGGAGAGTGTGCAAGTACAAGTTTAGGCAAGGCTTCACACAACCCATAAAGTCTTATAGTTTTAGGTTTTTAGGGGAGAAGATTCATAGCTCCTTAGGGAGATTTGTAGTTGAACCCTAGTATTTTATCTATGCATTCTATTAAGATTATTATTCTTCCTTTAATTATTCTGAGTAGTCATCAACTAGATTTAGGGTTGAATGATAGCAATCATGGATTAGCCCAAAAGTAGATTGCTAGTTAAGTTAATATTCATCAATTGAGTTGTGCTTAATGCTTGCATTCTAGAGTAGCTAACTAGGATCTCGAAAGTAGGGCATGGACGACTAAGAGAGTAGGTTTTGTGCTAGAACAGACTCCATTAAACTAGGCTGTTAGGCGCATGCGAGAGCTGGTCTAACAAGTCTTGTGGGCTTATCAAATCTCGTTCACACTTCCTTATGATTTCACTGTCATTCGACATCAGGCCTTCACTGTCGAGCGATGGTTTTCCCTTTTGCTCACATACGAGAGTTAGAGTTAAAAGGGTCAGAATAGTTAATATTTGAGCCCTAGTATATTTACGTATTTGTGCTTCCTATCAACTATAATCCATTAAGCTTGAAACCCTAGATTTAACATATTTACATTTTCATCAAGTTAGTTTATTAGCACACTTCCATATTTTCATTATTTCCATATTTACATTATTAGCATATTTCCATATTGCATCTCTACTTCTTGATAAAGAATACTTTTTAACTGATTGTTTACCAACCAATATATATATATATATATATATTTTCACCTAGCTTAATCTTTAGAATTAATAAATCAATTATGTGTCATTGCTCTTTGTGGATCTGATCCCTAAGTACTACACCTGATCTCTTTTGGCATGAGTACTATTTTGTGTGCTAAAGACTAGGGTTAATTTGATAGTGATTTGTTTAGGGTATTTATACCCTGCTAGAACAACTAAAACATGCATGTCAGATACATAGTACAAAAATGCAAAGTACTGCCTAATAAGCTGACACGCTTACTCTTAGGCAGTGAGAGTATTACATATAATGCAATGTACTGCCTGAGAAGCTTTCAAGCTTACTCTTAGGCAGGGAGCATATTACATATAATGAAAAGTACTGTCTATGAAACTTGCACGCTTACTTTTAGGCAGGGAGCATATTACAGTACAGGCAAAGTACTGCGTGAGAAGCTCATATGCTTATTATTACGTAGGGAACATCGTACGCAACATGCCAATTCCTGCACCAACGCAGGAAGCATAACTACAAATGCAGAGTACTATATCCAAATTCAGAGCTTGTACATGAAGCAAATCTTACAACCTTGCATATAAGTGGTACACCCACATGATGCAAAAGGTATACGACTAAAGCAGGAATGGGATTGAGCAAGCCTGAGTATGCTGTCAAAAATACCTAATTCCTGCATATAGGCCATGTGCCAAAATGTATGCAGGAAACCTTCGTACGAAATGTGCATATTCCTGCATTAAAACGCTTCGTGCTACAGACAACGCAGGGGTCACAAAGTACATTTGCAAAGTACTGTAATCAAACCCCATGGTTAATACAAGGAGAAAAAGTGCAAAGTCTGGGAGCACACATAAACTCTGCTTATCCAAACGTGGAAAGCAGCAAGTCTAGCGCTTGAGTCACCACACCAGGTAGAGTCACACCAGCACCGATCATAAGACAAGCGATTACCTAACCCCTAACAGGGTCGAAGTCACACCAGCACGAGATAAAAGTCTGCCATTTGCTTTCCTGCATGAAGCAGAGTGCAGAACCTTAAGATGTTGATGGTGGCCTATTTCCGAGTGGTAGAGTGCAACATCTAAAATTAATTTGATAGTGGTCTACTTCCAAGTTGCATAATACAACATTTAAATTATGTTGATAGTGGCCTACTACCGAGTTGTAGAATGCAACGTCTAAACTGATGTGGATAGTAGCCTATTTCCGAGTGGCATAGTGCAACGTCTGTCCTACTTTCGAGTGGCAGAGTTCAATATCTAAACAAACAATGATAGTGCCTTACCTCCATCAGGAGTTTGCAATGTCGTATACAATTAGGAGCAGCTTAGTCAAGGCGGCATAGGTCGACATAACATCCTAAAACCTCCAAGTTCAAAGAAAGGATATGTCCTAAGACCTCCGGGTCCCAAAGGGCTATGTGCTAAAACCTTCGAGACTAATGAATGATAGGTCCTCAAACCTCCGGGTTCCATGAGAATGTATCCTCCAACCTACGGGTTCCTGGACGAAGTCCATAAAACCTACGGGTTCCTGGACAAAAGTCCATAAAACCTACGGGTTCCTAGGCGAATGTCCATAAAACCTACTGGTTCCTGGACAAAAATCCAAACAACTTCTGAATTTCTGGAGAACACAACTCTAAACCTTCGGATTTCAGGATGGCATGCCCAGGATCCTCAGGTGTCTGAAGAAGCATGATACAAGTTCATCCAAGCATTGATAGTGGCCTACATCTAGAGACAAATTGAAATGTGATACACAGCTGAGAGTGCCAACAAATCGATGCCAGAGTTAAACAAATGTTCCCACCTTATTTACCCAGTAGGGACACTATTGTTTATTAAAGGCGACATGAAAACATGTCCCAAAGATCAACTCTGGTACCAAGAATCGATTATGTTATCGCCTGCTACCAAGACGACATATGCTCAAGGTACAATCCCGAGACAAGGAAAGAAGATGGAGGTGCAGCATCGAAACCTCAAGAAGTATGAAGTATGCTAAACGCAAAAAGGAAGACCAGCACGAAGACCTAAAAGAAAGTCCATCGCTGCTTTTACAAGCTCAGCAAAGACCGTAATCTTAATATCATGAGATAAAAGAAGCGGAAACAAGGCCAGCATAATCAAGCATGAGGATCCTCAGTTTTGGCCTTCGGGTTTTATTAAACATCCTCATCCTCCTGATCTTTAGCCTCGCCAAGATTCTCTTTCTCATATATCATGGGTCCTTGTTGGGGTCAATATCGGTCACAGTGGAATCAATTTCTGAAAAATCCCGAGAACATTTGTTTTCTAAAAAGAGAAAACAAAAAGAGCGGAAAACCACAACTAGAAGCTTGTACAAATTCAGAAAGATTGGATGGCAAGTTATCCGAAAGGACAATCGATCAAATGGCGAATTGGATGGTCTCCGTCTAACTCGCCATCTGGCGAGTTGGGACTACTCGACCAACTCGCCTGATGGCGAGGTTGACTGTCACCGTGCAACTCGCCATCAGGCGAGTTGGGATTGCTCGACCTACTCCCCTGATGGCGAGTTGGACTGTCACCATCCAACTCGCCATCAGGCGAGTTGAGACAGCCCATCCAAATCGCCTGGTGGGGGAGTTGGACTGTCCTAGTCATACTCGTCATCAAGCGAGTTGGATGGGCTGGTCCAACTCGCCATTAGGCGATCTGGATTATCTCCATCCAACTAGCCATCAGGCGAACTGGATCAAATCATCCAACTCGCCTGATGGCGAGTTGGATCGACCACGTCCAGCTCGCCATCAGGCGAGTTGGATCAGCACCATCCATCTCGGTTCCGATCAATTCCGCTTTTGAACCTTGATCACACTGTCTCTTGTTTTGTCTCGATTGGAGTTACCGTTGGAACTTCAAATTATTCGTATAAAACAGCAACTGTTGACTTAACACCGAAGTTACCTCAACTATACGATTAGTTTGAACTATTTATGAAACAAATGTCGTACCAACAATTTTCTTTTGGAGAAAACGTAAAAACGTAAGTAAAAAACGGCCCGAAAAGGTCTAAAACGCGGCTATAAGCCCACTAACTATTTAGATGGGATTGAGTCCAAGGATAATATGACGGTTTATCTGTTGTTCTCAGGAGAAGATAAATGTCAAGTCCGGTAGATAAATGTTAAGTTTCTAGGGATAATCATGAAGATCGAAGAAAAATTAAATGTTTCCGCAAAGCAATAAACACCACTCGTGGGCAGAAATGTAAAAAGGAAACCGCGTTAAAGAGCAGTATAGAGGGAACGCCAAGGTTAGAGACGAGGGGAAACGAAACACACAGAAAATTTAGCACTTAGAGCGATTTAAGAAATTTACGTTTTCTATTCTTGAGATGTGACTCAGCTAGGTTAACAAGTCTTGGGTGGTTATAACTATGGAACTCGCCAACACCTCTTGCGGCTGAGGCTTTACATGTTGTAATGCTCATTCACTAATTCGGAATAAGATCTGCTTTGCTCTCTTTCATTTTTTTCGATTTATTATTTCGTCTGCTTTTATTGTCTGGTTGCTTGACGTTTGGCTTAGCAGAAATCTGGGACCTCTGGGAAAGTTAGAGTTTTTAACTTTCCTAATTTTGCGGAAATCGACAGTCCAAATTTTGGTTCCACAGTTTAGCGCTAGAAGGGGGGTTATGAATTAATCTAACTCTCAGCCACAAACGCTCGATCGCACATATTTACTGACGATCAAACCAACCGACAAACTCACGACGATGGAAGCATTGGCGAGGACGTCAACACTCCAGCAGCAAATGTTTCCATGTTTAATGCTGATGCCAACACCACGGTGTTCGAGGAGGTGAAAACGATGTTCTTCGCTTTTGAAAAGAAGTCGGAAGAACATGAATAACTCATTGGATCTCTCGCTAAACATGTTGAAACCCTAATAGAGAGGGCCCGAGTAATTTGTCCTCGTGGAACCACTAGGGTTCGTGGGAGAAGACTCGACTTCGCAACTCCGCTGGACAGGCCTGGAAACTCGTGGAAAAACCCATCAGGACAAAATCCCAGCGCACGATCAAAGATGCGCTCCATAAAGCCAGGGACTACATCATCAAAGAAGAAGAGTCTAAGGTCTTGTCGCAAAAGCATAAGATGATGAAGGCGTCCTTGAAATATTCGGCATCAGACCAGAAGCTGAAAAAGAACAACCCTCGTAATGACAAGTACGTCCATTACAAGGAGGGAGATCTCTAGGGAGGGCATAACTATTCCATCAACTCCGGATCGGAACAAGGGCGAACGACGGGAAACAAATGGTCGAAAAATTTGAATTTAGACGAGAAAACCTTCTGCGACTTCCACCAGACCCGAGGTCACACAACCGTCAACTGCAATGTTCTCGGGGCAAGGTTGGCTGCGAAGTTTCTTGCAGGAGAGCTCTCCTATATAACAAGCGTAAAGGATCTCATCCGCAATTCCGATCGCCCCTAAAAGACTGATAAGACCACGCAAGCGGAGAAATCTTCTCGGGGAAGTCAGTCGGGCGAAAAACGTGGAGTGAGACAAGACGAAAAGGGCAACAACAACAATCGTCACAGAGTAAACATGATCATCGGAGGATCGCAGTACTACAGCGATATGGTCTCGTCGATCAAATCCTTTCAGCGGGAAGCTGAGTCAAGCGCAAGCTGGTCTCCACCCTGCAACATTCCAAACACAGCTGTCACCTTCGAAGAAGAGGAAGCTCGTGGAATCGACCAGCCCCTCAGCGACCCACTCGTTATCAATATTTTAATCAGGGATCTCGAAGTCGCCAGAATCCTTGTGGACACGGGAAGCACGGTTCACGTCATCTTCCGTGACATTCTCAAAAGGATGAACGTCGAGTTGGGAGAATTCATACCAATGCCAAAACCGTTAACCGGTTTTCCCAGCATAACGTCAATGACTCTCAGAACAATCAAACTCCATGTCATGGCAAAGGAAGTCAAAAAATCATCGACTTCACGGTCGTCGACCACCCAGACATCTACAACGTCATCATCGGAACGCCTTGGATAAACGCCATGAAGGCAGTCCCATCGACATATCATCTAGGAATCGAATTCCCGACTCCTAATGAAATTTCCACAATCTTGGGATGCCAGAAAAAACCACGACTTTGCTACTTAGCCGAACATAAGCTGAGGCAACTCACGACTTTCGCGACGGTAAAACCAAAACGCGCGAAGATAACTCAGCCATCGGCAGAAAACATTTCGAAGAAAGACGAATCGACATCGTCTACTCAAGCAACAATTTTAGACACCAAAAATCAGAAAGTTTACGAGCCCAACGCCCTGCCCAAACCGGAGAAGATAAACCTAGAAGAAGACGTCGATCTGGCTACAACCAAGCCGATCGATGCAGGCACCGAGTAAACACGCTCGCGGCTCCAACTCAACTAGGAGATGGCTTGATATTCGAAAGGGGTACGTAGGAAGCTCGTCAAAAGACGCTTTCAGCAATGCCCTTATCTAAAAAATAGGGGGAGTGGGTATGTATACATAAACTCGTATACTTCCACAGTTTTTAATATTCGCTGTTGTACTCGACATTTTATTTTTTTTAGATAATAAGAAGACGCAATAAAGAGTTCCAGAGAGTCTCGCAAATCTCTTTTATCGCAAATGCATCGAACAAAACATCTATTGTACAACCTGGAAATGGAAATTTTACGAAAAATCAGTCTATTGAAAACTATTCAAACTTCCAAAAAGAAAAACCATTTTTGTTAATACCTCACGAACATTTCTCAGTCACATGGTCGAACCCGACTTCCCACCAAAGCATGAGACGACCCCGCTCTCGAATATTCGAAACCATCTTTCACGCAAGGTATATATCGGGAAAATAAAAAGAGACGTCGTGTAAAACCTTCGAAAATATATCTCTAGTCTTCAAACGCAAAAACAGTCTGACCGCGACTATAGATTGTACGAAAACGAGCACTCGCTCTTACATCAAATTCGTCGTCTGGCCCCGGCGAATACATCAACCGGTCTCTAAAAGGATGATAAAATAGATCTTCTCTTGGTCCATATACATCTGTAGGATAATAACACGCTATAAAAGAAATCCAATATTTTGGTCAGCACTTCCAAACAAATAAATTTTTTGTCTTTGGAGAGATGCTTGATTCTTACCACACAGGTCGTATAAGCCGAGAACTTATCATGGACTTTAAATCGGTAAGAATCAGGTTAAAATTGCAACAGGTAACCCAACAGCCAATTAGTCATCGTAAAAACTTAAATCGAGAGTAAACTTAGGTCTTGCCCTAAACCCATCACACTGGTCTATAACATCTCAAGGGATGATATCAAACCAATACGAGATCTTAAAACATGTCTCTTTGTTCATATCTAAACGTTCAAGGGTTGTGTTTGTTTTTTCTTTCAAATATTGGGATGGTCGACAATCCAGGTCGATTTAAAGATGACGCTAGGCTTATGACTTGGTGACTTTCAGGTTGGCGACTACGAATACGTCAGTTTTAAGAAAATTGTTGGGAACAAGTAGGTTTTAAGACGACTTTTTCATTTCTAGTTTTTTCTTTCCTTAGGGAGCAAGCTGAGTGTGCGTGGTGATCGTTTCGCGATTTTCCGAGAGTTTATATCGGTTTGCAGAAAAAATAGATCGAGACAGGAAAATGCCTAAGAATTAGTTCGCTAGACTATTCTCCTAGATACTAAGTTCCCTACAGTTTTATGGCGATCTCCAAAGCGTTTTTATTTATTCCTACGAAAATTCCAAGTCTGATTTCAAAAAATTCCAAGCTGGCCATACCTTAGTTTTCTCGAAGGTTTGGGTTAACCTCTTCTCCGTTTTGCTTGCTCATCTCCCCTCCCTCTTCTTGTGTCTGTACGCCCTTTCAGAATGGTAAATATATTAGTTCTTCCTGGCCGCGTTTAGGCTCGAAAGAACTAATATTTTTACCATTCTAAAAGGGTGTATAGACACAAGAAGAGGAAGGGGAGATGAGCAGACTATGGCACAAGAAGAGGAAGGGGGGATGAGCAGACTATGGCACAAGAAGAGGAAGGGGAGATGAGCAGACTATGGCGCGTTTAGGCTCGAATTACAAAAACGGAAAGTTACCAAAATGCTCTAAGTTCTAAGCTATGTTTGCTCTGAGTTGAGATTTTCGTGTGTCCCCTGCATCATCACCCTCAAATTCCTTATATACTCCTCCAGAGGCGGTTTGCTCTTTCCCCTTCTGTCGTTGGTCGAATTTATCGCTTCGCGGAAATATTCCTTTTTTTCCTCAATCTTCAAGATTATCTTCGGAAACTTAACATTTATCCTTTGATCTTTTGACATTGGTCTTTACTTCAGATAAAATCGCGAGTGGGCCTTTGGCCGAGCTTTAGACTTTGTCGGGCAGTTTTCTGACTTAGGCGTTTCTACCATTTTATCAAAATAGCATTACTAAAACGACGTTATCCGAGAGTTAGAATCTTTCGTATGGGGCGTATGACTCTAGGTGTTTAGTTAAACGTTACCGTCTTATACGATATACCCGATCCTTTCTTGAGAACACAAGTTCTTTTGGTAAAGTTTCCAATGTCAACCCTGATCGAGACGTAAAAAAGATAAGTTCGATAAAGTATCGAGAGAGGGATCTAATGAGGACGAGGTGAAAATGGATTGAATTATCCGACTTGCCGAACGAGCTAATCGGATTGCTCGTGCCACCGAACTCGCCAGTATGGCGATTAGGGTTTGTCCAACTCGCCATACGGGCGAGTTGGTCGTTCCTTTCCGTCCAACTCGCACGTATGGCGAGTTGTTCGATCCTTGCTGTCCAACTTGCCATACGGGCAAGTTGGTTGGTCTGAGCCGTCCAACTTGCCATACGGGCGAGTTGGTTGTTCCGAGCCGTCGAACTCACCCGTATTGCGAGTTGGTCAGTCCTTGCCAAATACGGCGAGTTGTCCAACTCGCCATACGGGCGAGTTGGTTGTTCCGAGCCATCGAACTCACCTGTATGGCGAGTTCGTCGGTCCTTTCCCAACTCGCCCATACAGCGAGTTGGTCGATCCTTGCTTTCAAATCCGCCGTACGGCGAGTTGGTCGGCCCATGTGGCTTGATTTGCTCGTTCAACAAGCTGGACGTCTTGCTCGGCCATCTTCTCTGTCCGGGGAGTTAGATGCTCGTGTCTACTAGTCTTTTTTCGTATCGCCGTTTGAGGATACGTTTACCCACGGTGTTTGGAAAAACTCTTCCTGATGACTTATCTGTACAAACCGCTCCTTTGTGGTCAGTCGAGATTTGACCTCGATCTTCTCTGTTTCCCCTTTTTGAGACATTGTCTCTTTCTTTCACAAAGAACGCATTTTCCCGGTTGGTTTCCGACGTTGATACTGTCTTAACCAATTTTGAACCTAACAGTTAGCCCATAACTCGTTAGATCGTAAGGTTCTAGCGAGCGGCTTTGGAAGGTTTAGTAAGTTAGCCGAATCAATGTTTGAAAAGGTATGTTGAAATTGGTATACTTATTTCTCTAAGAGCGGAATGCAGTAGGATTGGGGCTGCGCCTTGTCAAATCTGCCTACGTACCCTTGTAAAAGAGTTCAAGCCTTTCGTAGTTTGTTCCGGTGTTAAGGTTTTTTACTTCTTGTTCTCCAGTGAGACCTTTATGGTTTAATTGTGTGTCGTGTAGACGTTATCTAGCATGTTGCTACCAATGGCATTGTATATTGGATCTTTGTCGGCCTCGAGACTAGCCTCATAGGCTATTTATTTTGGCCGAGTGCGGCCATATTTATGTTTTCGGGACTGGCAGTGTGTAGCTTTATCCCAACCGCTTTGCGATTTTCAATGAATAAACTACGCTTTTTACTTGAACATGAGTTTAAGTAGATTCGTATTTTTGTTAAGTGTAGAGGGAAGGATACGAGTTCTCATCTCGCTTCCAACTCATTTGCGGATCGTCCTATTCATTGATCGTTCGAGATGTTTGAGAAGTTTTCCAAAGTTTCGAGAGGGTTTAGATTTGGACGAAGAGACATGCTTTCAGGATCTCGTATCTTTTCGATATCATTCCTTGGGACAATAGAGACCACTGTGCCGGGTTTATGGCAAGACCTAGGTCTAATCACAGTTGGCGATGACTATTAGGCTTATGTTTCCCGTATCGCTTTTGACCTGATTCCGTCCCACTTTAAAGTCCGCTATATGTTCTTGGCTTATGTGACTTGTATGTTAGGAATCGAGCATCTCTTTGAGGACAATTTTTAAGTCTCCCGAAAGTGCTAACCAAAATTTTGGATTTCTTTTGTAGCGTTATTACCCTTGTGTCGGGTACTCGATACGAGATGGCTTAATCTGTTTAGGACGTTAAGAGTTTGTTGTGATCAGAAACAAACTTAATGGTAGATATAATCGTTTTTGAACCTTTGCGAAGGATACGTGTTTAAGAAGGTGTGTATGCTTTATAGTCGTGGATGGACTGTTTTTAAGGTGAACATTCCTTTTCGGAAAGTTTTGACGAAAAACAGTTATCCGACTGTTGACGACGTCTCGCTGTGTTGAAGGTTGAGTTTTTCTTTTGTATGCCGCCTTTCGTGCTTGAAATGTTAACGGGCCTGAAGATGTGTGGTATCACAAGGTTTTTATTTTAACCTTACGGAAGAGAAACATTTTGTTTCTGAGGAATTAGGACCAATGGGTCGCGTAAATTTGTCCCCGAGAATATGCAACTTCCTTCACTTTGTTTTGTGAAGAGTTGGCCTCCCGAGACTTATTTCGTCTATAGTTAAGGATGCTTTGTATAGGTCTAGGAGCTTTGTTACGATATTTTACTTATGTGCTGCTTTTAACTTATAAAACGCTTTGGGTTTAAAGTAAACTGCGGAACATATTGAACTTGGTCGGTTGTCGACAATTTTATTTTTTCTGTTAACTGTACGGTGCTTACGACTAAGTTTCGATATTAAGAATTTGTCGTATGATTTCCAATTCTGGGTTATACGATAGTTATTTGCACTTGGCGTTTTTAAACTAATCGTGGATTTTCGTTTTACCGCTAAGGGATTGGGTGGAGCAGTGGTTGCTCAAACATTTTGGCTCGGTCTGAAGGATGTGTTCAGCCGAATAGCCGAGGACGCTTCTGATCATAGACATACTAAGGCACGTCTGTGCTAACATTAAGTTCATGTTAGTTTAGAACTTTCCAGTACGGATTTTTATTGGAAGGCATAATTGGCTGAGGGCAAAAGAGCGTTTTTCGAGATCGACGGGCCAAGTCGGAGTTTTCCGTGCTATAGTCGTACAAAAATTGTTTTGTTTTTGTATGATAAAGACAAAACTTAAATGGCTTGATAAAGAAATGTGCGAGATGATTGCCTACTCGGATGGAACCGAGGGCGATGGGAGGAAGAATCCAGCGAGCTGCATGGCTAAGGAATCAGATTCGTACGATCATAGTGCGAAGAGATAAAGTTCAGTTTTTTTTTTGTCGAGAGACGAGTCATATGACCTTGTTTTTAGCTATCTGCAAATTTTCCAAAGTACTTCTCTGTAAAACTTGTTATGTTCTTTCTGAAATCTTCTTCGCATAACTTGGTGTCGCTATACGAAGGATGTTTCGCGTAAATTTTACGATGAGTGAATGGCATAGAAGTAAATTGAGAATGTCTTTCGCAGATTACTCATGATATTTGCGAACAAGGAATGTGTTTTCCTCATTCTCTTTTACGCATTGCAAAGTCATTTTTGATGACATCGATCTTGTTTTCTCGTAGGCTCTTCCGTATAAATGTCATAGTTATACGAAAGTTAAGGATGATCGGTTTTACGAGGCATCGCATGGCCTAAATGATTTTCTGTATACTACTGCAAGAATTTGCTTTGTCGAAAGTGTTTTCTTGATGCCGAGACAAATTTTTTTTTTGCAGTATGGGAGTACACCAATATAGTATACGTAAATACTCCCTCCCTTTTTCTACGAAACAAAATGACTAAACTGATAATTTGAAGGGTTGTGATCGTTTTTATTTTGAAGATTGGGATGGTCGACAATTCAGGTGGATTTAAAGATGACGCTAGTCTTGTGACTTGGTGACTTTCAGGTTAACGACTAGGAATACGTCGGTTTTAAGAAAATTGCTGGGAACGAGATAGTTTTAAGACGACGTTTTCGTTTCTAGTTCGTTCTTTCCTTAGGGAGCGAGCTAGGTGTGCGTGGTAATCGTTTGTTGATTCTCCGGGAGTTTAGATCGGTCTGCAAGATGTGCCTGAGCATCCGCAAAAAAAATAGATCGAGACAGGAAAATGCCTAAGAATTAGTTCGCTAGACTATTCTCATAGATCCTAAGTTCCCTAAAGTTTTATGGCGATCTCCGAAGCGTTTTTATTTATTCCTACAAAAATTCCAAGTCTGATTTCAAAAAGTTCCAAGCTGGCCATACCTTAGTTTTCTCGAAGGTTTGGGTTAACCTCTTCTCCGTTTTGCTTGCTCATCTCCCCTCCCTCTTCTTGTGTCTGTACGCCCTTTCAGAATGGTAAATATATTAGTTCTTCCTGGCCGCGTTTAGGCTCAAAAGAACTAATATTTTTACCATTCTAAAAGGGTGTATAGACACAAGAAGAGGAAGGGGAGATGAGCAGACTATGGCACAAGAAGAGGAAGGGGAGATGAGTAGACTATGGCGCGTTTAGGCTCGAATTACAAAAACAGAAAGTTGCCAAAATGCTCTAAGTTCTAAGCTATGTTTGCTCTAAGTGGAGATTTTCCTGTGTCCTCTGCATCATCACCCTCGAATTCCTTATATACTACTCCAGAGGCGGTTTGCTCTTTCCCCTTATGTTGTTTGTTGAATTTATCGCTTCGCGGAAATATTCCTTTTTTCCTCTATCTTCAAGATTATCCTCGGAAACTTAACATTTATCCTCAGATCTTTGACATTTATATTTTGAGCTTAACATTTATCCCTTCCTGAATAATAAAAGATCAACCGTCACAAAGGTTGGGCTTGACTTCAGGTAAAATCGCGAGTGGGCTTTTGGCCGAGCTTTAGACCTCATCGGACGGTTTTCTGACTTAGGCTTTTCTACGTTTTTATCAAAATACCATTACTAAAACGACGTTATCCAAGAGTTAGAATCTTTCGTATGAGGCGTATGACTCTAGGTGTATATTTAACCGTTACCGTCTCATACGATTTACCCGATCCATTCTCGAGAACACGAGTTCTTTCGGTAAAGTTTCCAATGTCAACCCTGATCGAGATGGAAAAAAAGATAAGTTCGATAAAGTATCGAGAGAGGTATTTAATGAGGAAGTGGTGAAAATAGATTGAATGATCCGACTTGCCGAACGAGCATATTGGATTGCTCGTGCCACCCAACTCGCCTGTATGGCGATTAGGGTTAGTCCAACTCACCATATGGGCGAGTTGGTCGGTCCTTCCCGTCCAGCACGCACGTATGGCCAGTTGGTCGGTCCTTGCCGTCCAACTTGCCATACGGGCGAGTTGGTTGGTCTGAGCCGTCCAACTCGCCATACGGGCGATATGGTTGATCCGAGCTGTCCAACTCACTCGTATGGCGAGTTGGTCGGTCTTTGTCGTTCAACTCGTCCATATGGCGATTTGGTCGGTCCTTGCGTTCAAATCCCCCATACGCCGAGTTGGTCGGCCCATGTGGCTTGATTTGCCCGTTTAACAAACTGGACGTCTTACTCGACCATCTTCTTCGTCTGGGGAGTTAGATGATTGTGTCTTCTAGTCTTTTTTTTTTCCTATCGCCGTTCGAGGACACGTTTGCTCGTGGTGTTTGGTAAAACTCTTCCTGGTGACTTATTTGTGCAGACCGCTCCTTTGTGGTCAGTCGAGATTTGACCTCGATCTTCTTCGTTTCCCCTTCTTGAGACATTTTCTCTTTCTTGCACAAAGAACGCATTTTCCCGGTAGGTTTCCGACGTTGATTCTGTCGTAACCAATTTTGACCCCAAGAGTTAGCCCCCCAGCTCGTTATAATCGTAAGGTTCTAGCGAGCGGCTTTGGAAGGTTTGGTAAGTTAGGCTGAATCAATGTTTGAAAAGGTCCGTTGAAAGTGGTCTACTTATTCCTCTAGGAGCGGAATGCAGTGGGATAGGGGCTGCGCCTTGTCAAGGCTGCCTACGTACCCTTGTAATAGGGATCAAGCCTTTCTTAGTTCGTTCCGGTGTTAAGGTTCTTACTTCCTGTTCTCCAGTTAGACCTTTTTGGTTTAGCTGTGTGTCGTGTAGACATTATCTATCATGTTGCTACCAATTGTATTGTATATTGGATCTTTTTCGGCCTCGAGACTAGCCTCATAGGCTGTTTATTTTGTCTGAGTGCAGCCATATTTATGTTTTTGGGACTGGCAGTGTGTGGCTTTATCCTAACCGCTTTGCGATTTTCAATGAATAAACTACACTTTTTACTTGGACATGAGTTTAAGTAGATTCGGATTTTTGTTAAGTATAGAGGGAAGGATACGAGTTCTCATCTCGCTCCCAACTCTTTTGCGGATCTTCCAATTCATTGCTCGTTCGAGATGTTTGAGAAGTTTTCCAAAGTTTCGAGAGCATTTAGATATGGACGAAGAGATATTATTTCAGTATCTCCTATCTTTTCGATATCATGCCTTGAGACAATAGAGACCACTGTGCTAGGTTTAGGGCAAGACCTAGGTCTAATCACGGTTTTAGGGGGTGCGATGACTATTCGGCTTACGTTTCCCGTATCGCTTTCGACCTGATTCTGTCCCACTTTAAAGTCCGCGATATGTTCTCGGCTTATGTGACTTGTATGGTAGGAATCGAGCATCTCTTAGAGGACAATGTTTAAGTCTCCCGAAAGTGCTGTCCAAATTTTTGGATTTCTTTTGTAGCGCTATTACCCTTGTGTCGGGTGTTCGATACTAGATGGCTTAGTCTGTTTAGGACGTTAAGAGTTTGTTGTGATCAGCAACAAACTTAATGGTAGATATAATCGTTTTTGAACCTTCGCGAAGGATACGTGTTTAAGAAGGCGTGTACACTTTATTCTCGTGGATAGACTATTTTTAAGGTGAGCATTCCTTTTCGGAAAGTTTTGACGAAAAACAGTTCTCCGAGCGTTAACGAAGTCTCACTGTGTGTAAGGTTGGGTTTTTCTTTTGTATGCCGCATTTCGTTCTTGAAATGTTAACGGGCTTGAAGATGTGTGGTATTGCAAGGTTTTTGTTTTAACCTTACGGAAGAGAATCATTTTTCTTCTGAGGAATTAGGACCAATGGGTCGCGTAAATTTGTCCCTGAGAATATGTGACTTCCTTCACTTTTCTTTGTAAAGAGTTGGCCCCCCGATACTTATTTCGTCTATAGTTAAGGTTGCTTTGTATAGCTCTAGGAGTTTTGTTACGAGTTTTTACTTATGTGCTGCTTTTCACTTGTAAAACGCTTTGGGTTTAGCGTAAACTGCAGAACATATTGAACTTGGTCGGTTGTCGACAAGTTTATGTTTTCCGTTAACTGTGCAGTGGTTACGACTAAGTTTCGATATTTAGAATTTGTCGTATGATTTCAAATTCTGGGTTATATGATAGTTTTGCACTTGGCATTTTTAAACTAATCGTGGATTGTCGTTTTGCCGCTAAGTGATTGGGTGGAGCAGTGGTTGCTCAAACATTTTGGCTCGGTCTGAAGGATGTGTTCAGCCGAATAGCCGAGGACGCTTCTGGTCATGGACAGACTATGGCACGTTCGTGTTAACATTAAGGTCATGTTAGTTTAGAAATTTCCATTTCAGATTATTATCGTAAGGCATAATTGGCTGAGGGCCAAAGAGCATTTGTCGAGATAATGACCCAAGTCGTTGGTTTCCGTGCTATAGTCATACGAAAATTGTTTTTTGTATGATTAAGACAAACCTAAATGGCTTGATAAAAAACTGTGCGAGATGATTGCCTACTCGGATGGAACCGAGGGAGATGGGAGGCAGAATCCAGTGAGCCGCATGGCTAAGGAATCAGATCCGTACGATCATAGTGAGAAGAGATAAAGTTCATTTTTTTTGTCGAGAGACGAGTCATATGACTTTGTTTCAAATTGTCCAAAGTACTTCTCTGTATAACTTGTTACGTTTGTTTCCAAAATTTTCTTCGCATAACTTGGTGTCGCTATACGAAGGATGTTTCGCGTAAGTTTTACGAGGAATGAATGGCATAGAAGTAAATTGAGAATGTCCCTCACAGATTACTCATGATATTTTCGAACGAGGAATGTGTTTTCCTCATTCTCTTTTCCGCATTGCAAAGTCATTTTTCTTGACATCAATCTTGTTTTCTCGTAGGCTCTTCCGTATAAATGTCATAGTTATACGAAAATAATGGATGATTGGCTTTAGGAGGCATCGCATGGCCAAAATGATTTTCTGTCTACTACTGCGAGAGTTTTCTTTGTTGAAAGTGTTTTCTTGATGCCGAGACAATTTTTTTTGAAGTATGGGAGTATACGAGTATACTATACGTACATACTCCCTCCCTTTTTCTACGAAAGAAAACAACTGAACCGGTATTTTGGAGGGTTGTGTTCGTTTTTTCTTTCGAAGATTGGGATGGTCGACAATCCAGGTCTATTTAAAGATGACGCTAGGCTTGTGACTTGGTGACTTTCAGGTTGACGACTAGGATTACGTCGATTTTGAAGAATATTGCTGGGAACGAGTTGGTTTTAAGACGACGTTTTCGTTTCTAGTTCGTTCTTTCCTTAGGGTGTGAGCTGAGTGTGTGTGGTGATCGTTTCTCAATTTTCCGAGAGTTTAGATCGGTTTACAAGATGTGCATGAGAATCCGCAGAAAAAATAGATCGAGACAGGAAAATGCCTAAGAATTAGTTCGCTAGACTATTCTTCTAGATCCTAAGTTACTTAAAGTTTTATGGCGGTCTCCGAAACGTTTTTATTTATTCCTACGAAAAATCCAAGTCTGATTTCAAAAAGTTCCAAGCTGGCCATACCTTAGTTTTCTCGAAGTTTTGGGTTAACCTCTTCTCCGTTTTGCTTGCCCATCTCCCCTTCCTCTTCTTGTGTTTGTACGCCCTTTCAAAATGTTAAAAATATTAGTTCTTCCTGGCCGTGTTTAGACTTAAAGGAGAACGCAAAGGTGAGCCAAAAGAATGCTCATCCAGTCCAACTCACCCGTTTGGTGAGTTGGATTGGCCAAGTCTCCCAATGGACGAGTTAGACGGCTCGTTTCGTCCAACTCACCCAATGGGTGAGTTAGACAGCTTGTTTCGTCCAACTCACCCTTTCGGCGAGTTGGACTGGTCAAACTCTCCGATCGGGCGAGTTAGACGGATCGTTTCGTACAACTCACATGTTCTGCAAGTTGGTTTAGTCCGACCTGTGCGTCCAACTTGTTTTTATCTTAAAATCTCAACGGAAATCCTATCGAGACAAAACGAAAAAACGTTTCGATCGGGACTCAAAGGAGAACACAAAGTTGAGGAGAAAGAGTGCTCATTCAGTCCAACTTGCCCATTCGGCTAGTTAGGCTTGTCCAACTCGCCCAATGGGCGAGTAAGATGGCTCGTTTCGCCAAACTGGCCCGTTTGGCAATTTGGACTGGTCAAACTCGCCGATCTAGCGAGTTATACGGCTCGTTTTGTACAACTCGCTCGTTCGGCGAGTTGGTTTGGTCCGACCTGTTTGTCCCACTTGTTTTTATCGTAAAATCTCAACGGAAACTCTGATTGAGACGAAACGAAAAGCGTTTTGATCGGGACTCAAATGAGAACGCAAAGGTGAGCCAAAAGAGTGCTCATCCATTCCAAATTTCCCGTTTGGCGAGTTTGATTGGCCAACTCGCCAAATGGGCGAGTTAGACAGCTCGTTTCGTCCAACTCGCAACATTCGGCGAGTTGGGCTGCTCCAACTCGCCCAATGGGGGAGTGAGACAGCTCGTTTCATCTAACTTTCCTGTTCGGCCAGTTTGACTGGTCAAACTCACCGATCGGGCAAGTTAGACGGCTCGTTTTGTACAACTCGCCTGTTCGGCGAGTTGGTTTGGTCCGACTTGTGCGTCCAACTTGTATTGATCGTACAATCTCAACGGAAACTCCGATTGAGACGAAACGAAAAGCGTTTCGATTGGGATTCGAAGGAGAACGCAAAGGAGAGCCAAATTAATTCTTTTTGTCAAACTCGCCCAATGGTCGAGTTGGATTGGTCTAACTTGCCCAATGGGCGAGTTGCACGGCTTCTGCTGTCCAACTCGCCCGTTCGGCGAGTTGGAGTGGTCAAAGTCGCCCAATGGGCGAGTTGCACGGCTTGTACTGTCCAACTCGCCCGTTCGGCGAGTTGGACTAGACATACTCGAGTTTGGATGGTATACTGGCGCAGTCATTTCGTAAATGTTTTCAAATTTTTTCTACGAAAGTTGTATCATAAAATGCTAACTCGTTTCACTTTCCGTACGATGTTCCATAAAACACTGTCGAGTTTGATTTTTCGAAAGCTGTTTCGAAAAATGTTGCTGAGCTTTAACTTTACGAAAGTTATTCCGCAAAATCTCATGAGTTTAATTTTACGAAACCTGTTTCGTAAAATGTTGCTGAGTTTAATTTTCGAAAGTCCTTATGTAAGCGTGTTTTCGTATTTGGCTGTACGAGAGCCATTTTTCTGGAAAACTTACTTTTAGCCTCTGAGTCTTTGTGTCTGATGAGCTTAATTATCGGGATTCGACTTAATCAGATATTTTTCTCATTTCCGCAGGATTGATCCGAGGGGATTTTGAGAAGTTTTTCCAATAAGTTTAAGTGACACTCATCGAGAATTAACTGAATATGTCGCGTAGAATCGAAGCTTGAATCTTTACAAAATTTTAGGTTTTAGAGGACATTTTAGTAGTGAGGGGCACGATCTCTCGTTTTGCTTAGTTTAGTTTTGGTCAACCGTTTTAAGTTTCGAGTGATTCAATAGAGATCAACTTCGCTTTTTCGAAAATTGTTCAGAAGAAGTACAGCAGTGGGGGTTGTGCGCCCGATTTGTTGTGCTTCCTATCTCTATGAGAAATCTAGGGTTTCTCCTAAATTTCTGGGAGAGCAAGTTTTATTTTTCCAAAAGGTTTTCAAAAAATTTTTTTTTGGTCGAACCCTTATGCGCTGAGATTTTCCCAACTCGGTAACGAGACGAACTTTACGGGGTTTGATAGATTTTATCGTTGACGTTTCTGTTTAGTGAGAGAAATTGCGAGCTTGTTTCGGTGCCCTGCATGTGCCGAAGGGTCGCGATTAGGTTTTCGATTTTATCAAGCACTGCGGCGTTTGCATAAGCGTTGGCGACAGGAGCAGTCACTGCTGGAGTTGTTTTACCAGCGTTGTTGTGAGCTGCTGTATTGTCTTTTGTATTTCCAGACATTGTTCGAACAAGTGTTTTGTGGCCATGAGTTAGAATAATCCGACCCCTCCTCCTTCTAGCGCCAAACTGTGGGAACCAAAATTCGCATTGTCAATTTCCGTTGAATTGGGAACGCAGGATAAACCTTAGTTTCCCAGAGGTCCCGGATCTCTGCTAAACCACATGCCAATCAATCAGAATACGAAGTAAATATTGAAAAAAAAAACAAAGTAAGAAACAGAAAGAGAGAAAATATATGTCTTATTCTGAATTTGCGTATGAGAGTTTACAACAGGATATGAGCCTTGGCTATGAGAGCTGTCGGCGAGATCCCTAGTTCTAATAACCTAAGACTGCAAAACCCTAATTAAGTCGCAGCTCAAATAACAAAAACGGAAAGTTGCCTAAATGCTCTAAATTCTAAGCTATGTTTGCTCTGAGTGGAGATTTCCGTGTGTCCTCTGCATTAAATTCCAAGCTATGTTTGCTCTGAGTGGAGATTTCCGTTTGTCCTCTGCATCATCACCCTCAAAGTCCTCATATACTCCTCGAGAAGCGGTTTGATCTATCCCCTTCTGCCCTTGGTCGAATTTATCGCTTCGCGGAAATATTCATTTTTTCCTCAATCTTCAAGATTATCTTCGGAAACTTACCATTTATACTCCGATATTTGAAATTTATCTTCCAAAATTAACATTTATCCCTTCCTGCAAAATAAAATATTAACTGTCACAAAGTTTGGGCTTGACTTCGTATAAAATCGCAAGTGGGCCTTTGGCCGAGCTTTAACCTCATCGGGCCGTTTTCTGACCTAGGCATTTCTACGATTTTATGAGAAATAGCATTACTAAAATGACATTATCCGATAGTTAGGATTTTCGTATGGGGCGTATGACTCTAGGTGTTTAGTTCACCGTTACCGTCTCATACGATTTAACCAATCCTTTCTCAAGAAAATGAGTTATTTTTGTAAAGTTTCCAATGTCAACCTAGATCGAGACGGAACAAAGATAAGTTCGATCAAGAATCGAGAGAGGGGGGTTAACGAGGACGAGGTGAAAATGTATTGATTGATCCGACTTGACAAACAAGCGAATCGGATTGCTCATGCCTCCCAACTCGCCATACAGGCGAGTTGGTCGGTCCTTGCCATCCAACTCGCCATTCTGGCGAGTTGGTTGGTCTGAGCCGTCCAACTCGCCAAACGGGGGAGTTGGTCGGTCCTTGCCGTCCAACTCCCCCGTACGGTGAGTTGGTCGGACCATGTGGCTTGATTTGCCCGTTCGACAAGCTGGACATCTTGTTCGGCCATCTTCTCCGTCCGGGGAGTTAGATGTTCGAGTCTTCTAGTCGTTTTTTCGTATCACCGTTCGGGGATACGTTTACCCACGGTGTTTGGACAAACTCTTCCTAATGACTTATTTGTGTAGACCGCTCCTTCGTGGTCAGTCGATATTTGACCCCGATCTTCTTTGTTTCCCCCTTTTCGAGACATTATTTCTTTCCCACACAAAGAAAGCATTTTCCCAGTAGGTGTCCGACGTTGATTATGTCGTAACAGATTTTTACCCCAACAAACGATTAACCACGGGATGGGAAACCTCAAACGGCAATGCATCAGAAAAGCGACGTAACATGTGAAGTAACAATCTTGAGGAGCATCTGCACATTATACAGCCCTTGGAAATTGATACTCTAACGAGTCCAGACATGGCAGAAACATCGGATGGTGTCGAGGTACGAAGAACAACTGTTACTTGAACAATCAGGGGGTTTTTAGGTACGAAGTAGGGGCGGGTACCACGACTCATGTGGAGGAGCATTTAAATCGCACGTAGCCAGCCAATACGCATTGGCCAGCCAATACGATTTGAATTTCGTGGCAACTTCATCATCCTGGGTATGAAGACTATCAGGGTCGAAGCAAGAAGGAAAATCCTTGGCTGAAGCTCTCTGGCTTGAAGACATGATCAAGAATGATAAAAGAAAGAAATGGAGAGAAAGATATTTCTACCTTAAGAGAAGTTCTTGTGGAATGAAGGAAGTAAGTAATTTGAAACTTACTCCACATACTTATAGTCAAGAAAAACTTACTATTCACCTTCGGCCTTTCAGCCATTAATGCCGCCGAACTCACCTAACCTGTCTAACCGCTCGCAAAAACGTCACAATTCTAACGAGCTGGGGGGCTAATTGTGTGGTCAAAATCGGTCACGACGGAATCAATGTCTGAAAACTCTTGAGAACATTTGTTTTCTAAAAAGAGAACTGCGGCATTTGCATAAGCATTGGTGGCGGGAGAATTCACTGTTGGAGTTGTTTTACCAGCGTTGTTGCGAGCTGCTGTATTGTCTATTGTATTTCGAGACATTGTTTCGAACAAGCGTTTTGTGGCCATGAGTTAAAGTAATCAGACCTCTCCTCCTTCTAGCGCCAAAATGTGCGAACCAAAATCCGCACTGTTGATTTCAGTTGAAATAGGAACGCAGGGTAAACCCTAGTTTCCCAGAGGTCCCTGATCTCTTCTAAACCACACGCCAATCAATCAGAATACGAATTAAATATTGAAAAAAACAAAGTAAGAATCAAAAAAAGAGCAAATAGATGTCTTATTCCGAATTTTCATATGAGCATTTACAACAAGATAGGAGCCTTGGCTATGAGAGCTGTCGCCGAGATCTCTAGTTCTAATAACCTAAGACTACAAAACCCTAGTTGAGTCGCAGCTCGAATAACAAAAACGGAAAGCTGCCTAAATGGTCTAAGTGCTAAGCTATGTTTGCTCTGAGTGGAGATTTTTGTGTGTCCTCTGCATCATCACCCTCGAAGTCCTTATATACTACTCCCGAGGCGGTTTTCTCTTTCCCCTTCTGCCCTTGGTCAAATTTATCGCTTCGCGGAAATATTCCTTTTTTCCTCGATCTTTAATATTATCTTCGGAAACTTAACATTTATCCTTCGATATTTGAAATTTATCTTCCAAACTGAACATTTATCCCTTCCTGCAAAATAAAAGATAAACCGTCACAAAGTTTGGGCTTGAATTCAGATAAAATCGCGATTGGGCTTTTGGCCAAGCTTTAGACCTCATCGAGCCGTTTTCTGACTTAGGCGTTTCTACAATTTTATCGAAATAACATTACTAAAGCGACGTTATCCGAGAGTTAGGATCATTCGTATGGGTCGTATGACTCTAGGTGTTTAGTTAACCGTTACCATCTCATACAATTACCTGATCCATTCTCGAGAAAACGTGTTCTTTCAGTAAAATTTCCAATGTCAACCCTGATTGAGATGGAACAAAGATATGTTTGATCAAGTATCCAGAGAGAGAGTTAACAAGGACGAGGTGAAAATGGATTGATTGATCCGACTTGCCGAACGAGCGAATCGGATTGCTCGTGCCACCCAGCTCGCCATATGGGCGAGTTGGTCGGTCCTTTCCATCCAACTCGCCATACAAACGAGTTGGTCAGTCCGAGCCTTCCCTCGCCATAAGGGCGAGTTGGTCGGTACTTGCCATCCAAGTCCAACTTGCCATACGGGCGAGTTAATCTGTCATTGCCGTCCAACTCGCCCGTACGGCAAGTTGGTCAGCCCATGTGTCTTGATTTGCTCGTTTGACAATCTGGACGTCTTGCCCGGCCATCTTCTCTGTCCGGGGAGTTAGATGATCGAGTCTTTTAGTCGTTTTGTTGTATCACCGTTCGGCGATACGTTTACCCGCGGTGTTTGGACAAATTCTTCCTGATCACTTATCTGTGCAGACCGCTCCTTTGTGGTCAGTCAAGATTTTACCCCAATTTTCTCCGTTTCCCCTTTTTCGAGACATTATCTCTTTCTTACAAAAAGAAGGCATTTTCCCGATAGGTTTATAAAACTATCGTCGTATAAAGGTTTTCTCTCAAAGCAATCATAAAAACGTTTAAGTCGAAAAATGCTCCGAAAAGATCAAAAACGCAGCTAAGAGCCCACTAACGATTTTACCTAAGATTGAGACCAAGGATAACTTGACGGTTTATCTATTATTCTTAGGAGAATATAAACGTCAAGTCCGGAAGATAAGTGTTAAGTTTTGACGGATAATCATGAATATCAAAGAAAAATGGAAATTTTCACAAAGCAATAACATGACTCGGGGGGCAGAAAAGGAATGTGGAAACGCTTTAAAGAGGATTATATAAGGAACACCAAGGTTTGAGACGCTAGGACACAAAGCAAACCGCAAATTTACCGCTTAGAGTGAAATAAGAATTTTCCGTTTTGCATTCTTGAGCTGTAACTCAACTAGGTTAACAATTCTTAGGTGGTTAGAACTAGGGAACTCGCCAACACCTCTTGCGGCCTAGGCTTTACCAGTTGTAACGCTCATTCACGAATTCAGATTTAGATCTTCTTTGCTCTCTTTCGTTTTTATCGATTTATTATTTCGTCTGGTTTCATTGTCTGATTACTTGACGTTTGGCTTAGCAGAAATCCGAGACCTCTGGGAAAGTTAGGGTTTCTTAACTTTCCTTATTTTACAGAAATCAACACTGCGAATTTTGGTTCCTACAGTCCTGACCCATATAATCCTCAAGAAATGCAAACTGAAGTCCTGGCCTAAACTAAGGCTGAGAGCAGCTTCAAGAACAGCACAAGCATCTTGGTGGCAACATCTCATCTTCAAAAAGGAGAAGAAGAGAGTCTTACAGGATCGGTTTGACCCCGCAAGACAGGGTAATACCCAAATGTTCAATGGCAGTGGATCCACCTGCAGTCAAGTCACCGACATCACAAAAGAAGGCTTCACGAGCCTTTAGACAGTGCATATTAACTGCTAGGAAAATTTCTCTCCTACTCCACGATTAGGACTCCCATGTGAGGGCCGTCAGAATGAAGAATACAACTATATCCACGTGATCATCATCACTCAGACCAAACACATGCCCGTTGAAGCATGTCTGTAAGTGTATCTACATTGGTCCAGGCCACAACATCATGCCCACGGGTGCACCGACAAACATACTACTTGATCCGGACCATGTGTATGTATTGGACCAAGGATTATTGTTCGTTCTCCAGGTCATACATCTCCATTCAGGTTATGAATCCTTTCAGACCATGTGCATGTACATCAACGAATTACCAACGAGATAGTTTGATGGCTCAAGCTTTAACATCTTCTCTAGTAGACGAGCAGACGTCCTACTCCAAAATTTAACAAGGGACTTGAAACTACAGTGCAACTCATAAAGTCCTTTGAAGAAAATCTTGTTATTTCCCGCCTTCAAACATGAAACAAGAAAATAAGGGGCAAACTGTTGGGGAAAAATAATCCATTAACATATTTCTCCAGCTTCTGGCTTCTAGGTTCCTACCTCGGACTTCTAGGTTCCTGCCTCCACCATCTGGCTTCTAGGTTCCTGCCTCCAGCTTCCGGCTTCAGACTTCCAGAACAAGTGGTTTCTCCTGCCTTAGGATAAATGGAAATCTTCCTTAGTATAAGGTAACCAGCTTAGACAACAAAAGAATCTTCCCAAATCCGAGAGAAATAGGAAGTATTCAAATATATATGGTCATCCTTAAGAAAAATGGAAATATTTTATTATCTATGGATATAATGAATATTTCCAAATCCTATCAGAGAGGCACAATCTCTACTATAAATATTCGCTTCTTAAATCTAAAGAAAGGGGACAAGACGTCCACCAAAGGGGGACCACGTCCATCTACAGAGCTCACCAATTCCACAGCCGCCATGGCAAGAATTAACACCTAGAAGACCATCTTCGTCGACATGCCAATAACAGACAGATCCCCGCGATTCCTATCAACAAGATGGAGTTCTATGCTCATTGCAGCACGTCTACAACTCTATCTACAGGCTCAGGCCACGATCTCCTACTTATCAGCAGGAATACTACAATGTCATTGAAGCATATCGACTAACCATGCTCAATGTTCTATATCGACAAGTTCATCATCTGTTCCGGCCATGAGCTCTCTAGAACAGATGACTCCTATCACTACAGAGCCACGTGCTCATTAGGCCACGTGCCAACAAGGCTGCACACCTATAACAAGGCCACGCGCCTACAAGAAGGCTATATGCTTTTCTAGGCTACATGCCTCCAATAACATGAACTAAGAATGGCTTGATCCCTCACTGAAGGCTACACAGGCAATCCCCACTGAAGGATGCAGCTATAAATCCAAACACCTTCCATGGTACCACGCCTAGATATACAAATGATGCCCATAGAAGCCGGGATCATTGTCATCAGAGGCTGGAAGACCGTGCGGTCATCGCTATAGACTGCCTGCTCCTGCCTTGCGCTCCATCTTTCCTGCTGCTACAAATACATTGATGTTGTATACGAGCCCATACCCATATGGAAGTATTCTTAAGGCAGGATGTCCTGGTTTAACAACAACTGAAGCGGGAGAAAAGCATTACGAAAACTTGTCTCCTTCTTCCTGATCATTCCGTAGATCTGAGCACGAATTGCTTGCACCTAAAAATACCTCAACATTCATTATATCCTTAGATAATAGAATATTTCCATTTTTTCTTAAGAATGGCCATATATATTAGAATACTTCCTCTTACTCACGGATTTAGGAAGATTCCTTATTTCCTAAGCTAGTTACCTTATGTTAAGGAGGATTTCCACTTCTCCTAAGGTAGGAGAAATAATTTGATCTGGAAGCCGGAAGCCAGAAGCTGGAGGCAGGAAACTTGAAGCCGGAGGCATGAACCTGGAAGCCGAAATCTGGAGAAATCTCTTCATGGATTATTTTAACCCAACGCAATCCGATTAGTCTCTGGATATGGGTGGTCGTCTTAGACATGAGTCTAACTATAGGCGAGTGATATATGATATGTGAAATTGAGTTTTATGAGGCTAAAACAAACCATGCATGTTAGATCGAATTTTAAGGATATCTGAAGGATAAATATGTAATGATGTATGTGTGGTTTCAGGAACTGAAGTGGATCATGGTATGGCTATAGCCGTGAAGAATCAAGCCGTGTGAAGATGTGTGGTGTGTGGGTAGATCGGTTAGGGGATGAACTTGTAATAGCCTATAATGCAACTTAAACCTTTGTATCGAATCTCATTTCTATGATTTATACAATGCCAATTTACCTTAGTCTTATTATCATTCTTGATCACTGGTGCGGCCTGGATAGGCTGTTCTTCCTTGATCACTTGAAGGGAATGGATAGAGGGTCGATCTAGAGGCTACTAGCACTCGGATCTATTGATGAACTTCTCTCCTTGGCGATGGGATTGCCTTCGAGATGTGTAGATACTCAAAGACACATGATTCCCATGTATTGTCGATGATGGATCACAAAGGAATTCCTTCCTTTAGGTGAAGATCAATGTTCCTTTAGGTGAACAGAGAAAGCAGTAACGAGGAAAGCAGTTTTGCTGAAAAGTTCTGTGCATTGAATGAGAAAAACAAATTCCCAGCGGCGCCTAATAAACAGAAAACCGTCCTAGCCCTAATCCTAAACCAAGTTGGTTTAGTCTAATCCTCATCCTAATCGATATCCTAATCCTAAACCCAATTGAAATTGGTTTACCTTTAATTGAAATCCTAAATCTAATTGTCTTTGGTATACTGGTTTAATTTAAGTACAAATCGAAAACATGTTAAACCAACAAGTTGGTTTGTCTTCAGTCTTGATTTACTCCTCCTCTTTTCTCACGTGATCAAATAGAGCCAATAGAGCTTGTCTCTGAACTTTGGTCTTTGATCTTGTCATAGATCCAGTCGAGAAGATCAATCTATTCTGAAGTTGGCCAATCCGTCCATCCGTCTGTTGAAGCTGATCCACCTGATGTTTCTCTTGATCATAATGTTCTTCGCGCCAAGTTGAGTCTTCAGTTTGATTTGCAAACTTAGAATCACACTGAGCTACATTCTGATCCAGCTCCTCTTCTCCGCTCGTCTAATCGGCTACATACGAGTCTACTCGCTCCAGCTCGTCCATTATCTTCTGTATCTCACCCAGGTAAGGTTCCTCCTTTGGTTCTTTGGTTTCTTTGATCCTGTTGCATTTGACTTGAGGTATGGCTGCGTCTGGTTGGTCTACTTGGCTGCTGGTTCGGTCTGAGGTTGCATCTGGTCCAATGGTGGCTGCACCATCCCCTCCTCCTTTAAAAGGATTTGACCTCAAATTCGATTCATCTGCAACAAAAGGGATTAAGTCAGAAACATTGAAAGTTGAACTAATGGTGTACTTACCTTGGAGATCAATCTGGTAAGCATTGTTGTTGATTCTCTTAAGCACTTTGAATGGACCATTTGTCCTTCGCATCAGCTTAGACTTCCTCTCATTAGGGAATCTGTCCTTTCTAAGGTGAATCCGCACGAGGTCACCTGGTTCCATCACCGATTCTTTCATTCCTTTGTTCTTCTTTCCTGCATACATTTTGGTGCGCTCCTCTATATTCCTCTTGACCTGTTCATGCAAAGATCTAACAAACTCGGCCTTCTTCTGACCATCAAGGTTAGTTGTTCTTTCAAAGGTAAAGCAAACATGTCTAATGGAGAAAATGGATTGAATCCATAGACGACTTGAAAGGAGTGAGCTTAGTGGCTGAATGCATTGACATATTGTATGCAAACTCTACATGAGGCAAACAGTCTTCGCAAATCCTAATGTTTTTTTTTTTTGATGATAGCACGCAAGAGAGTAGATAAGGTTCTACTGACAGTCTCAGTTTGCCATCTGTTTGCGGATGACAAGTAGTTGAAAATAGCAATCTAGTTCCTAATTTCCCCCACAAGGTTTTCCAGAAATAGCTAAGGAACTTAGAGTCTTTGTCAAAAACTATTGTCCTGGGCATTCCATGCAATCTAACAACTTCTCAAGAGAATAGGTCAGCCACTAAAGATGCATCATCAGTTTTATGGCAAGGTATGAAATGTGTCATTTTAGAAAACCTATCAACCAACCACAAAGATGATATTTGTACCCTTTCTAGTTCTAGGCATTCCCAAAACAAAGTCCATAGAGATATCAACCCATGGTTCAGTTGGAATAGGGAGTGGAGTGTACAAACCTGTTGGTTGAACCTTGGACTTGGCTTGCTTGCACACGACACATCTTGAGCACACTTTCTCCACTTATTTCTTCATGTTAGGCAAATAGAAGTGTTCCTGTTAGGTAGACAGTGTCTTGGCTATGCTAAAGTGACCCATCAACCCTCCTCCATGAGCTTTCCTAACATATAGTTCTCTCAAAGAACCACAAGGTACACACAAGCGGTTATCATAGAAAAGAAAACCTTTCATTTGATATAACTTTCCACTAGCATCTTTTTCAGTGTCTCTAAGAGCTTCCTGAAACTCTCGATCATCAGCATAACAAGACTTAAGGTGTTCAAATCCCAAAAGCTTTGTTTCCATTGAAGATAAAAGAACATACCTTCTTGAGAGTGCATCAGCTACTACATTCTCCTTGCCTTGCTTGTACTGGATGACATAAGGGAATGTGTCGATGAACTCAACCCACCTAGCATGTCTCTTGTTCAGCTTATGTTTCCCTTTGAGATGCTTAAGAGATCCGTGATCTGTATGGATCACAAATTCTTTAGCCCAAAGGTAATGCTTCCACGTCTGAAGAACTCTCACCAAGGCATACAGCTCCTTGTCATAGGTTGGGTAGTTCAATGTGGCACCTCCAAGCTTCTCACTGAAGTAAGCTATAAGCCTCCTCTCTTGCATCAGCACGGCTCCAATTTCCAGTCCAGATGTATCACACTCTATTTCAGAAGTTTTAAGAAAGTCAGGGAGTACAACTAAAGGAGCACTAGTTCACTTCCCTTTCAGTAGCTGGAATGCATCTTACTGAGCTTGTCCCCAAGTGAATCCCACACTCTTCTTGATGACTTCAGTGAGTGGGGCAGCAATTGTACTGAACTCTTTCACAAACCTCCTGTAGAAGCCAGCAAGTCCATGAAAACTTCTGACATCCCCAATGGTTTTAGGAGTCGGCCACTCCTTGATAGCCTTCACCTTCTCTTCATCAACATGTATGCCCTGTGATGTCACAACAAAACCTAAAAAGACAAGGTTATCTGTTCCAAAAGAGTATTTCTTGTAGTTAGCATACATATTCTCTTTTCTAAGCACATCTAAGACATGTCTCAAATGCTCAACATGCTCTTTCATGATCTTACTGTAAATCAGTATATCATCAAAGTACACAACCACAAATCGACCTATAAGAGCTCTCATGACATGGTTAATTAGCCTCATGAAAGTTCTAGGTGCATTAGTAAGACCAAATGGCATAACAAGCCACTCATACAATCCTAACTCAGTCTTAAAGGCAGTTTTCCACTCATCTCCTTCTTTTATTCTAATCTGGTGGTAACCACTCTTTAAATCAATTCTAAAAAAGACACATGAACCATGTAACTCATCTAACATATCATCTAAGGGAGGGATTGGGTGTCTATACTTAATTGTGATGTTGTTGATGGCTCTGCAATCCACACACATGCGCCAGCTTCCATCCTTCTTGGGTACCAGTAGAACAGGTACAACACAAGGACTCATGCTCTCGATGATGTGGATTTTCTCCAAGAGATCATTGACTTGTTTCTAGAGCTCCTTGGTCTCAACAGAATTGGTCATGTATGCTGGAAGATTTGGAAGTGAGGCTCCTGGTAAAAAGTCAATTTGATGCTCAATACCTCTGATGGGTGGCAAACCAATTGGATTATTTTCTGGGAAGACATCCCTATACTCCTGCAAAAGACTCTCAATCTCTTTTGGAATAATTGGTTCATGGTTAGAAACAGTGGTTAGTAACTCCTTAAACAAAACCAGAATCATGGGCTGTTGAGTGTTCAATGCCTCCTTGATTTCTTTAGAAGAAGCAA
Source organism: Moricandia arvensis (assembly GCA_905132765.1). Taxonomy (NCBI): domain Eukaryota; kingdom Viridiplantae; phylum Streptophyta; class Magnoliopsida; order Brassicales; family Brassicaceae; genus Moricandia; species Moricandia arvensis. The sequence continues at coordinate 123,153 of CAJHQP010000136.1, forward strand.
AAAGGTTGTGAGTACTTACCTTGGTCGTGTCCTCCTTAAGTGAAGTTGGAACTAAGGCCTTAGCTTCTCTATTCTCAGCTTAAGTTGTACCTGATCTTGATGCACTTCTTGTGGAGTCAATGGAACCAGAGTGATGTGTTTTTCCTTGTGAACAAAGGAATATATGTTCGTGTAGCCATCATGTACTGCCCACTTGTCATATTGCCATGGTCGGCCAAGAAAGATGTGACTAGCCTCCATAGGCAGAACAGCCCAATTGATCTCATCCTCGTATCCCCCAATGGTCAGGGGCACCTCACTTGTTTAGTGATACACATTTCACCTTCTTCACTTAGCCACTGGAGTGTGTATGGTTTTGGATGATTGCGGACAGTAAGGCCCAACTTGTTCACCAGTGTCTCACTTACCACGTTTGTGCAGCTGCCTCCATCAATCATCAAGCTACACACCTTGTCTAGGACTAGACATCTGGTATGAAACAGGTTCTCTCTCTATTCATGTTCTTTTGCCTTTGGTTGAACATTGAGAGTCCTCCTGGTGACTAGAAACTCTCCTTTGACAGGGTAGTCCACGTCCTCCTCAGATAGATCATCCTCATCCTCTGAAACTACTTCTCCATTCTCGAGAATGATCATGATCTTCTTGTTGGTTCAGTCATTAGCATAGTGTCCAAAGCCATGACACTTGAAGCACTTGACATTTCTAGACCTAGTAGGTGTTGCTGGTTCTTTGCCCTTGTCTTCACGCGTGGAACCTACTGCTGAGGATCCTTCTTTTGGCTTAACAAAGGACTTATCATCCCTTGAGTAGGCTGTTTTAGAGGCAGACCCAAATTAAGACTTGGTGGTGCTTCTCCTTTTGTTTTGTTTCTCAATCAGATTGGCTTTTGCAACAACTCGTTCATGTCCTAATAGTCTTGTAACTCCAGCCTATCTTGGATATCTCTGTTTAGTCCTCCCTGAACCTAGCCATAGTTTCTTCAGCATCCTCAACCACTTCAGGCTTCATGATGAGTGTCTCCAACTCCTAGTGATAATCTTCTACACTCTTTGTCCCTTGAGAAATTCTTCTCAATCTCTGGTGAAGGTCTCGTCCATAGTGAGCAGGAATAAACCTCTTTTTCATCAAAGTTTTCATCTCAAACCAGGAAGTGATTTGAGGTTCCCCATTGCGCCTCTTTGTTGATGCAATTTGCTCCCACCAGTTTATAGCATAACCACAGAATTCAGTGGCTGCTAACTTGACCTTCCTTTCCTCAATGTAATGTTGGCAACTGAAGACCAACTCTATCTTCTTCTCCCATTCCAGGTATGCGTCAGGATCATTCTTTCCATGGAATGGTGGTATCCTCAACTTGAGGCTGCCAAGGTTGTCATCAGCCTGCACATATCTGTTGTGGTGTCTAGATTGTTGTCCATCAAGTGAGTCTCCTTCACTCTCTTCTGCTGACTCAAGTTGCTCCTCTTCTTCCACTGCACGAGCACCTCTCATGGATCTCATTCTAGCTCGTCCAACACCTACAACTGCAGCATGATCATTACCAGGTAAGTCAATGTTAGCTCGGTTATTTATCTCCATTCTCCTGGTTATCTCAGCTATCTTAGCTTCAAACTGCAGTTGGTCAAGTCGGATTTATGGGACAACAGGTTCACCACATCCTCTACATCTCTCCTTTCAGCCATTGTAACCTGTAAAACAAGTTAGAAAGCAAACAACAAACAAATCTTTCTCTCACTCGGTTTTGGCTGGCAAGTCTCTGCCTTTCTCATGAGTTCAGTAAAGAATAAAAGTTCTAACACCTAAGCTCTAGAACTACATCGCAAGTGATTTGGATAGACAGATTGAAAGATTTTAGTTTACCACCCCAGTTAGATTTCTCCTCAGCTCATTGTTCTTTTCTTTTCTTTCTTTTTTTTTATTTGGCCGATCTCTTTCTGTTTTTCGATCTTAGACTTCTTTTTTCAGGGGTTGGTCGGTTCAGTTTACAAAAGATAGAAAGAGAAGAAAGTGTTTGATGGAATGATAGATCTGAGTAGACAAACGCAAACCCTAACCTTCATGTGGCTTTGATACCACTTGATGCGGCCTGGATAGGCTGTTCTTCCTGGATCACTTGAAGGGAATAGATAGAGGGTCGATCTAGAGGCTACTAGCACTCGGATCTGTTGATGAACTTCTCACCTTGGCGATGGGATTGCCTTAGAGATGCGTAGCTACTCAAAGACACAAGATTACCTTGTATTGTCGATGATGGATCACAAAGGAATTCCTTCCTTTAGGTGAAGATCAATGTTTCTTTAGCTGAACAGAGAAAGCAATAACGAGGCAAGCAGTTTTGCTGAAAAGTTCTATGTATTGAATAATGAAAACAACTTCCCAGCGGCGCCTAATAAATAGAAAAACGTCCTAGCCCTAATCCTAAACCAAGTTGGTTTAGTCTAATCCTAATCCTAATCGAAATCCTAATCCTAAACCCAATTGAAAATGGTTTACCCTGAATTGAAATCCTAAATCTAATTGTCTTTTGTTTAATTGTTTAATTTAAGTACAAATCGAAAACATGTTAAACCAACAAGCTGGTTTGTCTTCATTCTTGATTAATTCCTCCTCTTGTCTCACGTGATCAAATTGAGCCAGTAGACCTTGTCTCTGAGCGTTGGTCTTTGGTCTTATCATAGGTCCAGTCGAGAAGATCAATCCGTCCTGAAGTTGGCCAATTCGTCCATCCGTCTGTTGAAGCTGATCCACCTGATGATTCTCTTGATCATAATGTTCTTCGCGCCACGTTGAGTCTTCAGTTTGATTTGCAAACTTAGAATCACACTGAGCTACATTCTGGTCCAGCTCCTCTTCTCTGCTTGTCCAATCGGCTACATACGGGTCTACTCGCTCCAGCTCGTCCATCAGCTTCTGTATCTCACCTAGGAAACGTTCCTCCTTTGGTTCTTTGGTTTCTTTGCTCCTGTTGTGTTTGACTTGAAGTATGTCTGCGTCTGGTTGGTCTACTTGGCTGCTGGTTCGGTCTGAGGTTGCATCTGGTCCAATGGTGGCCATACCAATTATTTGATAATATAGATATGTATAAGAACCTCATGTATTCGAAAATGACATATTAGACTTAAAATGGGCAAAGGCCGACTGAAATTAATAAGTAAGGTTACCGGTCTTATTGGGTAAAGGAACCCTGAAACGGTTCTTACAAGCCCGGATCCCTTCCAACTTACGTTGAGGGAAGACGACCGATCTCAGCTTAATGTCGTAGTTTTTTTTTCCTTCTTTATAGGGGCCGTCGATCCGAACATTTTGAATTTTGTATCTCCCTTTTCCAAAAGTGCGAGGATTCAAATTCTATTGGATTAATTCCTTATTTTCTTTAAAACTGAAACTCCTATCAGGGCGGCTTCTCTGAAAAGATAGCAACAGCTCGTACTCTCCTCTTTATATATTTTCTTCTTGTCGCCTTCTCTTATAAATTTTTATTTTCTCATCGTTAAGCCTCTTGAGCCTTTGTTAACCAGGTATCTCTTTTTTTCTTTCTTTAGGGTCGATTAGGGTTATTGCTTAAGCTCTTAGGATCGTAAATCAAATCTTCTCTTTTTCATCCCCCGATATCTTTATCAGGAGCGAAGACCATGTTGAAACATCTTCTAGCATCTTCTTTATCGATGGTCGATAGGGACTAACCGAAAAGGATATTGGATTCTCCAATGTCCAAATCTGATAGTTCGTTGGATCCAATGGAAGGACCAGAAGGGGATTTTTTTAACCTGATGCCGTTATCTTACGCTCCCATGTCGCCTATCTTGACGGGTCTTCCCTCGGTGATCAGAAAAAATGATAACGCAGACTGAAAATCGAAGTATTTGCTTCCATCTTCAATTCTTTTTCGTATTCCCGACGTGTCGGAACGTGCTTCCAGATGTGGCCACGGAGAAGTGTTGATATATGAGACTTTCTTTGAATCCGGCTTCAAAGGAAAGATTCTACCTTGATTTCTGGTTTATGCGATTTCTTGAGATCTTTTCATCTCAGCTCAATTTTCCTGCCTGGAGAATCCTTATCACCATTCAGTAGGCCTGCGCGTTTGAGTCTTAGGGTTCAGTTTAGGTCGGGTCATGTCGGATCCGGTTCGGGTTCGTTTGGATCTAGCCCAAAAAATACCCAAAACACACAAAAAATACATGAAAATATTAAAGTACCTGAAAATATCCAAAATATTACCCAAAATCTGACCCGAAGGCATGAAAAATACCCGATATTTTATCTGATTAATCAAATTTTATTTTTTGAAATTTATAATTTTACTTGAAATCCAAAACTATACATGAAAACCAAAATTTGATACTACAAAAAAGGATTTGTAAAACCAAAAAATATACAGAAATACCCGTATATACCTAATATATACTAGAAGTATTGGGTAGTTCGGGTAACCCTTCGGGTCTCGGGTTCGGACCGTGTCGGGTTCAAAATCCGTTGGTTCTCCATAACAAAACCCAATGGGGTACAATGGGATTACCAACCCGAACTGTTTTTTTGGATCGGTTCCGATTGGGGTTTTTGGGTTCGGGTATAATGCCTAGGCCTACCATTCAGGATCTTGGAGATGTAGAGCGCCGGTCCTTTGGTATTAATGAGGTTTTGTTCACATATCACCTGGCTCCTCTTAATGGTGGAGAAAGAAGGTTTCATCTTCGTCCTTGGAGTGTCCTCCCAATTGTGGAAGATTTTCCGAAAGCGGATCACAAAGGACATGTCTTCAGGAAGAAATGGACCGAAAGATACGCTTTCATGTCTTTCCCTAAAATGGATCGATGGAATTTTGTACGTAGGGGTAGGTCATGATTAATAACGTCCTTCTATGTTCTGACTGTCTCACTTGTTTTATGTTATGAATGTAGCTGGATCTCACCTTAGTATTTGAAATGTTTAGAGAATCTGAGTTAAGATATACTTTTAGAGAGACTTTAAGAAAAGATTAAATGCAAGACTTAAGCAAATCCGAGACTTATGAGGAACCATGACTAAGAGACTATGAGAATGCTTAATAACTATCTAACTTTTATTAATGATGAGGTTACAATATATATAGAGTGATTACAAAAGCTTGATGAACAATAGATAAGGTTGAGCATGTGTAGTCAAAGGAGGAGGAGCGTCCCATTTGAAACCATCCAATGAGGTGCTTCACATGCTTTGATATATTTGAATCTTGGACCAATATACCTTCACCTCTCCAGCCTCTAACAACATTTCAAACCTTGTTCTCCTTCCCTCCAAAACGTTTGGATTAGTAAAGTATCAAAGGTGAAATCCGCCAAGTTACCATTTTACCCGATCCGGGTAAACCTTGCCTCTGGTCGATGTACGGTCGACTCGTATGGACAGTACAGTCTACCCGTACGGACTGTATGGCCCGGTCGACCCAAAACTCAATCTTCTCCTAATGCCGTCAAGTCTCCTATCTTTAAATCTAATCATATTTACCTATCACATCTCAACATTCCCCCTTAAGCTTGACCAAGGGAATCGGTCAAGCTTGGAAGCAATGAGATCTTCCACATTAAAAACTTCATCAAAGAAAAACCATTGGGATAAAACCTTGATGAGGGAAAACGAGTGAAGACCTCATAAATAAGGAGACTAGCTACTTCTGGTGAGATCAGTGAGTCATAGACGAGTATGAATGGAACTCATTGTCTTCTGTCTTGCGGCCTTGGTAAACACATTAGCCAATTGATCTTCACTTCTAGTATAGCGCGGTAATATGATTCCTTGAACGATCATCTGCCTCACATTATGGATATCCACCTCAATATGTTTGGTCCTCTCATGGAACATCAAGTTAGAGGTAGTTTAGAAGGCACCTTGGTTGTCACAATGCATGGCCATAGGTGTAGCTTGATCAATCTCCAAATGTTTTAGTATTACCTTGATCCAAACCATCTCATTTGTCATCTTCAACATTGCTCTATACTCGGCCTCTGCACTAGAACATGAGAACACCTTCTGCTTCTAGCTCTTCCAAGTAACCAAGTTTCCACCAATGAAGGTACAATATCCAGTAGTAGATTTTCTATTTGCTCTATCACCAGCCCAATCCGCATCACAATAAAAAAATCACATCAAAGCTCCCATTGCAACCAATTCAGACCCCTTGATCCGGTGATCCATTCAAGTACATCAAGATCTTTTCCACCATGTCCCAATGATGCTCCTTTGGGACTTGCACATGTTGGCTCACCTGGTCCACAGCAAAACATATACCAGGCCGTGTAATGGTTCGGTATATAAATTTACCAACAAGCTTCCTATAAATCTTAGGATTATGGAATGGCTTCCTATCTTCAATCTCCCCCCCCCCTCGTGGGACCTTGTACCCATCTTCAAGAGGCATCTTGTCTGTTTTTCCTCCATATTTCCCTGCATCTTTCCAAAAATTAAGTGTATACTTTCTTTGGGACATAAACAAGCCTTCCTTCGATCTACATATCTCAATTCTAAGGAAGTATTTCATCTCTTCGAAGTATTTAATTTCAAATACTGATTGAAGGAAATCCTTGGTTGATTTGATACCAACTTCGCCACTTCCAGTGATAATGATATCATCAACATACAAAAGGAGGACAACAATACCTGAGGGGATTGTTAGACTGAAAAAGGGTGTGGTCAAGTTCAGACTTCCAAAACCCTTTTCCATTCAAGGTTGTAATTAACTAATCATACCAAGCCCTTGGTGATTTCTTAAGACCGAGATAGCCTTCTTTGGCCTCAACAGATATCCCTTGTTGACCAAGTGTTCCAGGCCAGGTGGAGGATGCATGTAAACTTCATCTTCAAGCTCTCCTTTCAAGAAGGCATTCTTCACATCCATCTGCCAATGAGACCACTCGAGGTTCACCGCCAAGGACAACACAATTCTGATTGTCTGAAGCTTGGCCACTGGTGCAAAAGTATCAATGTAATCCTCTCCTTACGTTTGAGTAAACCCTCTTGCCACCAGTCTGGTTTTCGTCTTATCAACCTTCTCATTTGCAAGATATTTGATAGTGAAGATCCATCTACTAGACATAGCCTTCTTTCCTTTTGGTAATTCACTCTCATACCAAGTGTCATTCTTGATCATAGCATTGGCCTCATCCCCTACTGATTCCCTCCATTCCTTGTCTAACATAGCTTCTTCATATGATTTAGGAATGCGGCTTTCATCTAGGCTGATCATGAATGCACAATGTTCCTCAAGATACTGAGCAAATGAACACACAACTTGAGAAGGATGCTCCACGGCTTGTTCATTGTAGTAAGTTCTTGTATTGACCCAATTGGAGTTTGATGGTGGTTCCTTCCTCAATCTTGCACTTCTTCTCAATGGGATTCTTAAAATTGATAACCAGTCTGCTCCATTTCTTGCACTTGATCCTCTCTTTCATCAACTTGTTCAACACCATCCTTCCGTAATATGGTATCTCCTGTGGGAAAGATCCATTTTTTTGGTCCACCCGGCTTTGGTCCACCAAGCTCAATGTTTGGACCATTTCCACAATATATATCCCAACCTCCTCTTCCACTACAAGAAAACATGGCGAATTCTAACAGAAATTCCGACATGACAAAATCGTCGGTAAATACCGAGGAGTTTCCGATGGAATTCCTCTCGAGACGAATCGTCGGAATTTCGTTGGAATATTCTTACAAAATTCCGACGAAATAGACTCTGTCAGAATTTTCCGACTTAATTCCGATAAAATTCTAACGATAATTATGACCGTTTGAAAATTTTTATTTTCAGACAAAATTTTGACAAATTTCAAAATAATTCCGACAAAAATCCGACGATATTTATGACCATTTTAAAATGTTGAACATTCCGAAAGAATTCCGACGACTAAGATTTTTTGTCGAAAATCCGTCGGAATATCGTCGGAAGTGACAACAGATTTCTTCTATAAATACTAGCTCCCCTCATTCACTCTTCATATCTCTCTTCATTCTCTTTATTACCTACAAAACCCAAAAAAAATTATGTCTTCTCCAAATTATGTTGATCGCTCGTAGATTGATAAACCTCATCTCGATCCAAACACCAATTTACTTACGGAAGAATACGCGAAAGGCATTACGGAATTTATGACGGTAATTCTACACCAACCGGAAGAAAATACCGGTATGTTAAGATGTCCATGCTCTTCCTGTAAAAATAATAGGATTCATAAGGAGTGGGATGTTTGGACTCATTTATATTTGAAAGGGTTGACACGAAATTACAAAGTTTGGTATCTTCATGGAGAAACTAGTTACGAATATGGTACTACTAGCGAACCTCAGAATGTAGTTAGGTTAGAAGAACCAAGCACGGATGTAGATTATGGTGTAGGTATGGAGGAGATGGTAAATGGTCATTTTATAGGGGAAGAAGAACCCAATGCAGAAGCTATGCGATTTTTTGAAAAGTTTGATGCAGAAAAACAACCTTTGTACAAAGGATGTAGAGATGGTCATTCAACTTTATCAAATGCAAACAGATTGATGGGTATAAAGACAGATTATAATTTGGCTGAAGAATGCTTGGATGCGATTGCTGATTTTGTTAGAGGTGTTTTACCAGAAGATAATCTTGCACCAAGTTCATATTACGAGGTTCAGAAACTTGTTTTGGGTATTGGTTTACCGTATCAGATGATAGATGTATGCATGGACAACTGCATGATATACTCGAGAGCGAATGAGAACCGGGATAATTGCAAATTTTGTGGAAAACCTCGTTATCAGGATACGAGTGGAAGAATTCCGGTGCCATACAAAAGGATGTGGTATTTGCCTTTGACGGCAAGATTGAAGAGACTTTATCAGTCTGAGCGCACAGCCCAACCAATGAGATGGCATGCAGAGCAATCCACATACAATCAAATTAGACATCCTTTGAATGCAAAATCTTCGAAACATTTCCAATCAAGATATCCAAAATTTGCGCATGAGAGGAGAAATGTCTATCTTCGATTATGTACTGATGGTTTCAACCCATTTGAAAAGAGTGGGAGACAATATTCTCTATGGACAGTAGTTGTGACGCCGTACAACTTACTGCCAAATTTGTGCATGCGACAAGAGTTTTTGTTTCTCTCCATTCTCGTCCCCGGGCCAGAGCATCCTAGGAGATCACTTGATGTATTTCTTCTGCCACTAACATATGAGGTGCAACAACTATGGGCGGTTGGTTCTGATACATACAATGTTTCGTGTAAAGAAAACTTTCAGATACGGGCAGTACCTATGTGGACAATAAGTGATTTCCCAGCATACAGCATGTTATCTGGATTGACTGTCACATGAGATTTCTAACCACCCGATCATCCATATCGTAAGAGTAGAAATTTGTTTATGAAGAACAAGAAGATGTCTGACAGTCCACCTCCATAAGTTAATGGGGAAGATTTGTGGAAACAGTTAAGAGATTTTGGTGCAGATCGGACGCCTGATGTAGGTGGACATGAGCATATTCCAGTGGACGCTGTTGGAGAACTACACAATTGTCACCAAAAATAGTGGTTTTTGGGATCTGCCATACTGGAAGGATCATCTGTTGCGGCATAATTTAGATGTCATGCATATTGAGAAAAAACTTTTGGAAAATCTGATGAACACGATCCTTAACGTCCAAGGTAAAACGAAGGACAACTTGAAGTCAAGACTTGATTTGGTCGATATTTGTCCTGGTTCTGAACTTCACGTTGATGAGAACGGAAAGACCCCTGTTCCCATATATCGGTTTGATGCAACTGCGAAAGAGGAGTTCTTTGATTGGATAACGGACTGTGTGCCATTTCCAGATGGTTATGAATCAAATTTGAGTAATTACGTCGATAGAAGTGAATGAAATTTTATTGGCTTGACGAGTCACGATTGTCATGTAATGATGCAATGCCTCCTTCTGTTTGCCTTTTTAGGATTATTGCCACGAAATGTTCATGAAGCCATTGCAGTTATCTTATATTTTAACCCATGTCAATTTTTATGAATTTTGTTTTCTTTGTATATATGCAGGGATAAGTGCTTTCTTCCGCGATTTATGCTCGAGATCAGTGACTACAAAAGGTATCCAAAATGTGAAGACTAGCATACCTGTGATTCAGTGCAACCTAGAGAAGATATTTCCTCCATCATTTTTGATGTAATGGAGCATCTTCCTATTCATCTAGCAAGAAAATTGGAACTTGGTGGTCCTGTGCAGTACAGTAGGAAATTTTCGAGGGATTTCCGAGGAAGTCAAGGGTTTCCTCAAAAATTCCTCGAATATTTCCTACAAAATTCTGAGGAGATAAACTGTATTAATTTTCTGCATTTAATATAAATGTGTAATGTTTTTAACATGTTTAGAACATCTTAAATAAAGCCTAATAAACAAATTTCTCAATAAGTATAAGTTTTTATAACATTATATAATCATCATAACAAATAAGCAACAATTACATATATCTCACATAAACACTTATAGACTTAATCAACCTTTTGTCGATACTCGATCTTTGAAATTTAAATTTGTACTATTTCAAGTTTTTAAAGCATATTCAAACATATAACTCATATAATTAGTCAATGTTTTATTTTAGATAAGCCGGGATCCGTGAATTTAATGTTTTGAAACCCCAACCAATGAATCCGTCAGAAATTCCTCGGAATAATGCGTCGGAATTCCTAGAAAATTCTTACGGAATCAAGTAAATATCTTCTTCTGGCCAATCAAAACTCATGCAATGAATATACCCTGGCCGTCGGAATTTCCTCGGAATATTCTGATGAAATTCCGACGGCCATAGTATATTCTGTCTGAATTCCGTCAGAATATTTCATTCCCTCCCAAACCGAACCGCCAAATTTTGACTCACCGCGAAAAGCAAAAATTACGACGGAATACCGAGGCTTCTTTTCCATCGGGATCCTTTAAATGATAAAATACGACTTTTCTTCTTCTTCTTCATTTCGTCTCTCTCTCTCTATGAAATATTGATGAACCTGATGCAGGCATTCATGAATTCAACTTGTTGAATTCATGAATGTCTGCAAGTTGAATTCATGAATGTCTGCATCAGGCAACAAGTTGAATTCATGAATGTCTGCATCAGGTTCGTCGAAATTCATCAAGTTGAATTTAACTTGTTGCTTTACACCTTGATCATGAATGTCTGCATCAGGTTCATCAATCCCCCTCTCATGGTCGGGGTGGGGTGATTTTTTGTGCATTAGTCCTTGTTAGAGGTCTAGGAGGTGTCTCTCTTCTACTCTTTGGATCCTGGGTAATATTAATCCCAAGCCTTTCTAGTATCATCCTTAGATTAGCTGCTCTATCAGATTCTTGAGATAACTCCTCCATATTTGTCCACTTCTTAACTTCATAACCTGTTGCTTCCACAAACTTTACATCCCTTAATACTAACACCCTTTTACTTGCTGGATCATATCATTTATACCCCTTCTGAGTGGTTGAATACCAATAAACATGGCGGCCTTGATACTCTTGGCTTCAAGCTTGTTACGCAACTCCACAAGAACTAGTACAAAGCATAGACAATCAAACACCCGGAGATAGTCCAATGGAGGCTTGTACTTGTTCAATACCTTAAATGGAGACTGATCCTGAAGAGCTCTGGTTCGAATTCAGTTGACAAGGTAGCAAGTTGAACCCACAGCATCACTCCAGAATTGTTTGGGAACATTGGAATGAAACATCATTGACCTTACAACCTCCATAAGATGCCGATTCTTTCTTTCGGCCACACCATTCTGTTGAGGAGATTAAAGACAGCTCATTTGAGGAAGGATCCCAAGTTGGGCAATGTGATTCTTGAAGTATGACTTATATACTCACTGTTGGGGTCAGAATCGGTTATGACGGAATCAACGTCAGAAACTTCCCGAGGAATGTACTCTTTGTAAAAAGAGAGATATATCTTGAAAAAGGGAAACAGGAAAATCGAAGTCAAGTTTCTGTTAACCTCGGAAGAAGGTTCTGCACGGTAAGTCTTTGAGAAAAGTCTATACTAGACTTTGGGTAAACGTGTTCCCGAGTGTCAAGACAACGAAATGAATGAAGGACTCTATTGTCCAACTCACCGAGCGGCGAAGTTGGCCGTGCAAGATGTCCAATTCGCCGAACGGGCGAGTTGGTCGGCTTGTGCGATCCAACTCGTCCGTTCAGCGAATTGGACATCTTGCACGGCCAACTTCGCCGCTCGGTGAGTTGGACAATAGAGTCCTTCATTCATTTTGGTTTCTTGACACTTGCGAACACGTTTACCCGAAGTATAGTATAGACTTTTCTCAAAGATTTACCGCGCAGAACCTTCTTCCGAGGTTAACCGAAACTTGACTTTGATTTTCCCGTTTCCCTTTTTTCGAGATATTATCTCTCTTTTTACAAAGAGTACATTCCTCGGGAAGTTTCTGACGTTGATTTCGTCATAACTGATTTTGACCCCAACAGTGAGTATATAAGTCATGCCTTCAAGAATCACATTGCCCAACATGGGATCCTTCCTCAAATGAGCTGTCTTTAATCTCCTCAACAGAATGGTGTGGCCGAAAGAAAGAATCGGCATCTTATGGAGGTTGTAAGGTCAATGATGTTTCATTCCAATGTTCCCAAACAATTCTGGAGTGATGCTGTGGGTTCAACTTGCTACCTTATCAACTGAATTCGAACCAGAGCAATTCAGGATAAGTCTCCATTTGAGGTACTGAACAAGTACAAGCCTCCATTGGACTATCTCCGGGTGTTTGATTGTCTATGCTTTGTACTGGTTCTTGTGGAGTTGCGTAACAAGCTTGAAGCCAAGAGTATCAAGGCCGCCATGTTTATTGGTATTCAACCACTCAGAAGGGGTATAAATGATATGATCCAGCAAGTAAAAGGGTGTTAGTATCAAGGGATGTAAAGTTTGTGGAAGCAACAGGTTATGAAGTTAAGAAGTGGACAAATTTGGAGGAGTTATCTCAAGAATCTGATAGAGCAGCTAATCTAAGGATGATACTAGAAAGGCTTGGGATTAATATTACCCAGGATCCAAAGAGTAGAAGAGAGACACCTCCTATACCTCTAACAAGGACTAATGCACAAAAATCACCCCACCCCGACCATGAGAGGGGGATTGATGAACCTGATGCAGACATTCATGATCAAGGTGTAAAGCAACAAGTTAAATTCAACTTGATGAATTCCGACGAACCTGATGCAGACATTCATGAATTCAACTTGTTGCCTGATGCAGACATTCATGAATTCAACTTGCAGACATTCATGAATTCATGAATGCCTGCATCAGGTTCATCAATATTTCATAGAGAGAGAGAGAGAGAGACGAAATGAAGAAGAAGAAGAAAAGCCGTATTTTACCATTTAAAGGATTCCGACGGAAAAGAAGCCTCGGTATTCCGTCATAATTTTTGCTTTTCACGGTGAGCCAAAATTTGGCGGTTCGGTTTGGGAGGGAATGAAATATTCGGACGGAATTCCAACAGAATATACTCTGGCCGTCGAAATTTCATCAGAATATTTCGAGGAAATTCCGACGGCCAGGGTATATTCTTTGCATGAGTTTTGATTGGCCAGAAGAAGATATTTACTTGATTCCGTAGGAATTTCCTAGGAATTCAAACGCGTTATTCCGAGGAATTTCTGTTAACCTCGGAAGAAGGTTCTGCGCGGTAAGTCTTCGAGAAAAGTCTATACTATACTTCGGGTAAACGTGTTCCCGAGTGTCAAGACGACGAAATGAATGAAGGACTCTATTGTCCAACTCATCGAGCGGCGAAGTTGGCTGTGCAAGATGTCCAATTCGCCGAACGGACGAGTTGGACCGCACAAGCAGACCAACTCGCCTGTTCGGCGAGTTAGACTATTCCAACTCGCCGAACGGGCGCGTTTGATCGAGCAAGACGTCCAACTAGACAGATCGGCGAGTTGGGTCGCACAAGCAATCCAACTTGCCCGTTCGGCGAGTTGGATCAATCAGTCCATTTTCGTCCCATCCTCGTAAATCCCTCATTTGAAAACGGATCAAACTCATCTTTGTTTTGTCTCGATCGAGATTGACGTTGGAACATTACCGTAAGAACTCGTTCCCTCGTATAAAGTTCGGATTGATCGTATAAAACGGCAACGAATGACTAAACACCTAAAGTTGCTTGAACTATACAAAAGATCCTAATTCTCTTCGGGGACGACGTCGTTTTAGGAATGCTCTTTCGATAAAATTGTAAAAAAACGTTTAAGTCAAAAAACGGCCCAAGAAGGTCTAAAACTTGACTGAGGGTAGAAGGGGAAAGAGCAAACCGCCTCTGGAAGGAGTATATAAGAACTTAGAAGCTCAGGTTGCTAGGGACACAAGAAAATCCTTACTCTGAGCAAACATAGCAGTTATTGCAATTAGGTATATTTCCGTTATACTGTTATCGAGATGCGACTCAACTAGGTTATTCAGATCTTACAAGGTTAGAACTAGGAACTCGCCGACGGCTCTTTCTTCTAAGGCTTTACCTGTTGTAACGCATAAATCACAGATTCGGAATAAGATCCTCTTTGTTCTCCTTTTGTTTTTATTAATTCATTGTCATATCACTGTTCTCACTGTTTGGTCGCTTGACGTTTTTTGCTTAGCAGAAATCCGGGACCTCTGGGAAAGCTATTTTTACTTTGCCTTCCTGAACCAACGGAAATTGACAGTGCAAATTTCGGTTCCCACATAACATATATACTCACCACCATTATCTGATCTAAGCCTTGACTTATATACTTGAAGGCATGACTTATATACTCACCACCGTTATCTGATCTAAATATTTTAGGCTTGGCATTGTAATTGTTAGTAACATAAGTCTGAAATTTTTTGAATGCTTCAAGAACCCACCCTATATTTAGATGGCATCAAAGTTTTGCACTAGAAGGAGGGGGTACAGATCAATCTAACTCTCAGCCACCAATGCTCGATCAAAACATGTCAGCTCACGATCTCAACAACCAACAGCCTCGTGACAACAAATTCATCGACGACAGCATTAAAAACACACTCCAGGGACGAAAGTCGCTGCGGTCAACGCCGACGCAAACTCCGCAGCATTCAAAGAGGTGAAAAATATGTTCTCGACTTTCAAAAAGAAGTCGGCAGAACAAAATAACGTTACGAATTCTCTCGCTAAACAGGTTGAAACCCTAACAATGAGGAGCATGGCCATTTTTCCGCATGGAACAACCAGAATCCGCGAAAGAAGACTCGATTTCCTAACCCCTTTAGACCGGTCCGACAACACGCAGGGTAAACCGTCTGGACAAAATTCTGACGAAGTGGCTCCCGTTCCAACACGGAAAAACCCGGAAGATCTTCCTCCTATCAAGGAATATAAAGAAGGAGGAGAAGTTGAACGCATCGACGTGGAGTCTATAAGCCAGTCCGAGCCTACGGACAAAGATGCAGACATACATCCACGCCACACAAGGAGCCGAGTGGCTTCGGACAAATCCCAGTTCGACAACCCTATGATCGAAGAAGAAGAAGCTATCTTCTAGAAAGAACAGGAGGAACTAGCCAAAGAGAAAACCCGGAACACTCGCAGTAAACGTCGACAAAGTCGGAAATCTGCCAGCAAGAGATCCAAAACTTGCGATCTCCGCGATGATCTCATGAAAACGGTGGCTGAAGTTAGAGCGGTGAAGTCCAAATCCATCACGCTACTAGCACTGCACCGGATATCAATATGCTGCTCGAGGAGGCTCGAAAAACACCTTTCACTACTCGCATCACTAAAACTAAGATTTCGGTTCCTGGAAAGATCAAAGTGATTCCATACGATGGTACTACCGATCCCAAGGCACAGTTACAGGCTTTTCAGGTCGCGATGGGAAGAGCCATGTTCAGAGAAATGAAAGAGACGCCGACGAATGCCGCCTCTTTGTGGAAAACCTCCGAGGAGCAGCACTAGAATGGTTATCTCGCCTTAACCGAAAATACATCAGAAGTTTCTGACAGCTTTGCCTCTGGAGTTCCTTAAGCAGTACTCAATATTCATAGATCGAGAAACCTCTGATGTCGACCTCTGGAGCTTATTCTAGGGAGAGGACGACACTCTTTGCGACTTCATAAAACGATTCTAAATCGTCATGGCCAGAGTCAGTGGGATAAGCGAAAAAAGTTTCAATAGACGCACTTCGAAAAACGCTCTGGTACAAGTCAAAGTTCAGGAAGTAGATAACTTTGGAGAAACCGTGTACGATCCAGGACGCGCTTCACAAAGCCACAGATTACATCATCATCGAGGAAGAGACAAAGATCTTGTCTCAAATGTGGAAGCCGGCGAAGAATTCGTCGAAGTATCCAGGGTCGGATCAGAATTTAAAAAAGAAAAACCCTCAGTACGAAACAAAAACGTGCATCGTGGAGAAGAAGAACCCTAGGGAGCGCATAACTACGCTATTAACTTTGGGTCGGAGCAAGGCCGAACGATGGGTAACACGTGGACCTGAAATCCTAATTATGACGAAAACATCTTCTGCGACTTTTACCAAGTCCGTGGACACTCGACCACTAAATGCAAAGTTCTCAGTGCGAGGTTGTTCCGAAGCTGCTCACAGGAGAACTCTCTGAAGTCTCCAGCGTGAAAGATTTCATCCGCGACTCAGACCATCCCCCAAGGGAATCAATCGGGAGAAAAGCGCGGAAGAAGGCATGACGACAAAGGCAATGACAACAACCGTTGCAGGGTAAACATGCTCATCCGTGGGTCGTAATATTGCAGTGATTTCATCTCGGCCAACAAAGCTTAAAGCGCAAGGCCGAGACAAGCGCAAATTCGTCGATCTGGTTCACGCCCAGTGACACCCCGAAAGGAGCAATCACTTTAGATGAAGAAGACGCCGGCGTAATAAGAGATCTCGAGGTTGCTAGGGTTCTCATCTACACGAGAAGCACGGTCAAGGTCATCTATCGCGATACTCTCAAATGGATGAACGTCGAGTTAGGAAAACTCGTACCATCACCAAAACCGCTGACCAACTTCTCTGGCACGACGTCAATGACCCTCATATCAATAAAACTACCCGTTGCGGCACAAGAAGTCACTAAGATCGTCAATTTCGCGGTGTCGACCACTCGGCCATTTACAATGTCGTCATGGGCACGCCTTGGCTAAACAGCATGAAGGAAGTCCCGTCATTTATCACTTAGGCATTAAATTCCCAACTCATAACGGGATTGCCGTGATTTGGGGCTTCCAAAAACAGTCAAGACGTTCCTTCCTGGCCGAACACAAATTAACGAAAATCACGAACAACACGATGGCAAATACCAAACGCCCAAAGATAGCTCAGGAACCAGCCGAGAACACTTCAGACAAAGACGACCCAGAGCCATCAACTCGAGCAATGGCCAAAGAACAACTAGGTCTAGTGCCCGACGCGTCAAACCCACCGGAGAAAACAAATCCAACGGAAGACGTCGACCCAGCAACTGACACAGTCAACGCAAACACGATGGCCGAGTAAACACACTCGCACAAACAGCAGAACTTCGATATGGCTTGATCCTCGAGAGGGGTGCATAGGCAGCTCGTTGAAAGACGAGTCCAGCTATCCCTCTCCCTAAAAAAGGGGGAGTGGATACATATATGAATACTAGTATATTCCCGCATTCAAAAATATTTGCTTTGTACTCAATATTTTTAAAAAAATTCGTCAATAAAGACTTTATTATAATTTCGCAAATTCTCTATTATCTCGCAAACAAACATTATGTTATACTTTCGGTAAATATCCATATACGAGCAGAAACGATTATCGCACGAACCCAAAAACGAAAACTCGCGAAAAATCATTATACCTCAAAACGGATCAACTCCACGCTATCTTATCCAGCGAAGAAACCTCACCGAGATCAACAAATGCCCCCGACCAAAGCACGAGACCCCGGTCCCATATGCTTAAAACATTACTAACACAAAGTTGGTTTCGAAAAAATAAGCTAGACGTCGCCTGGATTTTCGAGAACACACTCCCAGTCCATTTACGACTATAAATCAGAAACGCTCAGCAATTGGCCCCGCCGAGCACTTTAGCTGTCTTAAATAAACGCACCTCGATCTGTCCTAAGGGCAGATCCTCTCACATCCGACTAGGATGAGTAGCGCGCTATAAAAGAAATCCGAAATTTTGGTCAGCATTTTTGGGAGACTTAAAAATTGTCCCCAAAGAGATGCTCGATTCCAACCAGACAAGTCGTATAAGCCGAGAACCCATCGTGGACTTTAAATCGGAATGGATTCAGGTTAAAATCAAAACAGGCAAAACGAAAGCCGATTAATTATCGCAAAGCCTCAACCCAAAAGTAAACCTAGGTCTTTCCCTAAACCCAGCACACTGGTCTCTAACGTCTTAAGGCGTCATATCAAAAAGTTACGAGAGCCTGAAAGCATGTCTCTTCATCCGCATCTAAACATTCTCGAAACTTCGAGAACTCCTTGAACATCTCAGACAAGCAACAAATAGGATGATCCTCAAAAAAGAGAGGAAGATGGGACGACAACTTGACTTTTTCCCCTACACTTAACAAAATCCAAAAGTCTTTTCATCACCCTTTCTCATAAAAAACATGGTTCAAACGAAAGCTGATAAAAGGCAGGGATTCAAGTCCACACTTGGCCAGTCCCGCTACATGCTACCACACTTGGCCGATAAACGAAAACATACTATAATACAAGGGAACACATTCCTGAATAAGTCGCGACATTGTGATCAATCGTCAAGAACAAAGTACCCGGTCATCGACCTTTCGAGCGAGTATTTGTTGACATATAGAGGAGCCGCTGGCTGGTTCACCTCACCCGTCTCATCGGCAGCTCCCGTCTCGGCTTCAACCGTATCAAGAGAAACAGGAATCGGGTTCCACTGCTTCCAAATCCTCTCCTCGATTCGAGGGATCGCGAGTCCATATCTCTCTCGTTCATGCGCCTAGTTTGCCTCACATACTCGGCACCAAACGAATAGTCAGGGGCCTGCGTAAGGTATAATCCGCCCACAGTGCCAAGACACTCGTAATAATCCCCGAGATCCTTATAACCCCTTGTAAGCTCCTCGAATTCACACGAGAACCTGTCACGGCGGGTCTTCATGAATTCAGCCATCTCTCTCTTCCCTCGTCTATAACCATGACGGACCTCCGTCGCAACTGACACTCTCTCAGGACGACGGTAACTCTCCAATTCATCTCTTAGACGGGCGATCTCTTTGTCAGCAATTTCAGAGTTGAATTGAGCCATGTGTGCCTCTTCGAAGCTTGCATCAAGGGCTCCTTTCATCATAAGGGGACCCTGCATGTAAGATCAAACTTCATCAAAACCGAAATTAAAGAATGCTCGATCGAAGATACCTTTTTGAACCCATCGGGTCCTAAAGATGGGGATGTCATTCGCTTCTACGGATGCACCGCCTAGCTTATCCGACATGCCTAAACCACTCGCAAGAACATCAAAATTCTAACGAGCTGGGTAGCTAACTGTTGGGTCAAAATTGGTTACGACGGAATCAACATCAGAAACTTCCTGAGAAATGTACTCTTTGTAAAAAGAGAGATAATATCTCGAAAAAGAGGAACGGGAAAATCGTAGATATGTTTCGGTTAACCTCGGAAGAAGGGTTTTCGCGGTAAGTCTTCGAGAAAAGTCTATTCTAGACCTCAAGTAAACGTGTCCCCGAGCGTCAAGTCAACAAAACGACTGAAGGACTCGGTTTTCAAAATCACCAAACGAAAAATTGGGCCGAGCAAGACGTCCAACTCGCCAAACAGATGAGTTGGACCGCACAAGCCGACCAACTCGTTCGTTCGGCGAGTTAGATCGAACAAGACAACAAACTCACCAAATGCGCGAGTTGGATCGAGCAAGACGCCCAACTCACCCGATCAGTGAGTTGGATCGAGCAAGATGCCCAACTCACCCGATCAGCGAGTTGGACCAATCCAAATCGCGAAACAGGCGACTTGGGTCACACAAGCAATCCAACTCGCCCATTCAGCGAGTTGGATTAATCAATTCATTTTCGTCCCATCCTCGTAACTCCCTCTTTCAAAAAATGATCGAACTCATCTTTGTTTCTTCTCGATCGAGATTGACATTGGAACTTTACCATAAGAACTCGTTCTTTCGTATAAAGTTTTGATCGATCGTGTAAAACAGAAACGGTTGACTAAACACCTAAAGTTGCATGCACCATACGAAGGATCCAAACTCTCTTTGGGGACAACGTCGTTTCAGGAATGCTCTTTTGATAAAATCGTAAAAACGCTTAAGTCGAAAAACAACCCCGAGAAGGTCAAAAACTTGGCCAAAAGCCCACTCGCGGTTTTACCCAGAATCGAGACCAATCTTTATGACGGTTTATCTTTTATTTTGCAGGAAGAGATAAATGTTAAGTTCGGAAGAGATAAATGTCAAGTTCAGAAGATAAATGTTACGTTTCCAAAGATAATCACGAAGACGTAAGGAAGAAGGAATATTTCCGCAAAACGATAAACTTGACATAGGGTAGAAGGGGAGCAAACCGCCTCTAGAATGATTATATATGAACTTCGAAGCTGAGGTTGCTAGGGACACACACAAAATCTTACTCAGAGCAAACATAGCACTTGGGGCAATCAGGCATATTTCCATTTTACTGTAATCGATCTGCGACTCAACTAGGTTATTCAAGTCTTACAAGGTTAGAACTAGGAACTCGCCAACGGCTCTTTCCGCTAAGGATTTACCTGTTGTAACGCTTAAATCACAGATTCGGAATAAGATCCTCTTTGTTCTCCTTTTGTTTTTATTAATTCATTATCATATCACTGTTCTCACTGTTTGGTCGCTTGACGTTTTTGGCTTAGCAGAAATTCGGGAACTCTGGGAAAGCTAGGTTTACCTTGCCTTCCTAAACCAACGGAAATCGACAGTGCGAATTTCGGTCCCACATGAATTATTTACTCACCACCATTATCTGATCTAGGCCATGACTTATATACTTGAAGGCATGACTTATATACTCACCACCATTATCTGATCTAAATATTTTGAGCTTGGCATTGTAATTGTAAGTAACATAAGTCTGAATTTTTTTGAATGCTTCAAGAAACCTATATTTAGATGGCATCAAAGTTATCAAGGTGTATTTAGATTTTTCATTAGTGAATGTCACAAAGTACTTATGATTATCCCTAGACAAGCAAGGTCAAACATTCGAATGAACTAGTTCAAAGCATTTATCATAAGTAGTACTAGATGATGGAAAAACAGTCTTACAATGCTTGCCTAAAATGCAAGCTCCACACTCATTATTTTTAAAAACAACACCTGGAATCATCTCAAAGCTCTAACATGACGATGACCTTGTCTAGCATGCCACAAGGCATCTTTATTCAATATAGTAGCAGAAGTAAACAAGCAAGTATAATCATGAACATGAGTAAGATTTTCTAGCATATATAAGCCTCCCTTGGTTACTCCTTTCCCAGTCAATCTACTGCTCTCAATATCTTGAAACTTCACATCATTAGGGCCAAAGATCACATTGCATTTCAACTGAGAAGTGCATTTCTTTACGGATAACAACTTTGAAGTAAATTCAGGCATATAGAAAGCTCTAGACTATTTATCAAACAGTTTCAGATTGCCTACTCCCTTTATTGGGATCTTCTCACCATTAGCTATCATGACATGACCATAAGGAACTTCAGTATCTTTAATAAGTCTAGTGTCACTGATAATGTGATGAGATTCACCAGAATCAGTTACCAAAGGCTTAGACACAATGCATTGTATGAATGGCTAATACTTCTAGCTGGTTCATATGCAATCTTAGACTGTCCTAGAATACTAGTTAGTTCATAAGCAGTCCTAGAGTGATCAATGTTACTAGAATCAATCAAGGATGCACCAAAATAATAACAAAGAGTGTTACCAAATTTGTTATCATTATCCTTAAACATCTTGATTAGAGCATCAATTTCTGATCTCCTAATCAGATCGTTCTCATTGAACCTTTGGCTCGGCTAGTTACTCGGGAGAGTAGCACTTGACGTAATAGCACTCGACCCATGTTGCTCAGTTGTCCCATATGAGAGATGATCTCTTGCATCTTTGTCCTTCACAAACTTAACCGGCTTCAAGTGTGGATGTAGAATCCAGCACTGACTCTTTTTGTTTCCATGCCTCTTACAATGATCACATGTCCCATTGAACTTCCTTCTTTATACCGGTTGTGCATTGCTTTGTTTGCTTGAGGATCTTCAGTTTGATAAGCTAGAGAGAGTTCTCCTTTGCCTCCAAAAATCCCAAGGGACCCTTGTTCTATTTGAATTTGTGCACACACGTCCTCAAGATCAGGTAGTTTCCCGACTCTCAAAATGTGTTTGATAAAATCGTTGTAAGTAGGGTTCAAGGTAAGCATGAGGCTGAAGACATTGTCTTGTTCTCTTCTCTCATTAAGCTCATCCGGGTCAGTGGTACTTGGTCTCAACATTTCCAGCTCCTACCATAAAGCTCTGAACTTTCCCAAGTGTCTTGTAAAGTCCATGTCCCTTGAACCATATTCTTAATAGCCCTTTTTACCTTAAACACTGTGCTCAAGTTTGAGATGTTCCCATACACCTTCTCATGTGTTTCCCAAAGATCCTTTGCCTTCTCACAGTAGCTATAAGCTTCCAAATTTGAGGGATCAAATGAGCTCTGTTGAATGGACTTTACCAGCATTTCTTCTTGTTCCCACTTGTCCTCATCGTTTGTGACACTCTCCTCATCATCTTCACTATGAGTAATGAGTTTTGGAGCTTCACTAGACGTGATATTTCCCCACAAACCCTTACTCCCCACAGCAGTCTTCACCAACCGATACCACAAAAGATAGTTTCACCCTTTTAGAGTAACCGGAACAACATCCTTGTTTTTTTCCATATTTGAATGTCTTAGAGAGAAAATGAGAGCAAAAGGTTTGTTCTTGAGTATTCTTGCGAATCAAACCCAGATTATGAGCAACTTGGCTCTGATACCATAAATTTTTAGAGAATATGAGTATAGATATACTTTTAGAGAGACTTTAAGAAAGATTAAATGGAAGACTTAAGCAAATCTGAGACTAATGACAAACCATGACTAAGAGAAAATGAGAATGCTTAAGAACTGTTTAAGTTTTATTAATGATGAGGTTACAATATATATAGACTGATTAAAAACCCTTGATGAACAATAGATAGGTTGAGCGTGTGTACTCAAAGGAGGAGGAGGGTCCCATTTTAAACCATCCAATGAGGTGCTTCACATGCTTTGGTGTCTTTGAATCATGGACCAAGATACCTTATGTTGGGGTCAAAATCGGGCACGACGAAATCAACGGCCCAAGTCCCTGAAAAATGTTTCTTTCGAGGTTTTGGCTCATGAAAGATTTCAAAGAACGATCAACCGGCAAGGAGCAAGTCAACATACGGCGAGTCCCACATGTAACGTATGGATCGCCACATGAGGATCCCCGAACACAACGTACGGGTCCCCATATGGCGACCCACTCTCACAGAACATAGGTCGCCATATGGGGACCTATACCCAGTAAGCATGGGTCGTCATATGGCGACCTGCAATCGGGGAGCACGGGTCGCCTTATGGTAACCTGTACCCAGCAAACACGGGTCGCCATATGGCGACTTGCACTCTGGCAGCACGGGCCACCATATGACGACCTGCACCCTGCAAGCATGGCTCGACATATGGCGACCTGCACCCTGTAAGCACGGCTCGCCATATGGCGATCTGCACCCTGCAAGCACGGGTCGCCATATGGCGACCTGCACCCTGCAAGTACGGGTCGCCATATGGCGACCTTCGAACAGCAAGCACGGGTCGCCATATGGAGACCTTCGCCCAACAAGCACGGGTCGCCTTATGGCGACCTACACCCAGAAAGCACGGGTTGCCATATGGCGACTTGTACCTGCAAAGCACTGGTCTCCATAAGGTGACATGCCCCCGCAAAGCACGGGTCGCCGTATGGCAACCTGCACATGCAAAGCACGGGTCGCCATATGTCGACCTGCACACACAAGTCACGAGTCGCCGTATGGCGACCTGCCCATCAAGGTTACGGGTCGCCATATGGCTACCTGAACCCGTACGAACCAGTTCGCAATATGGCGACCTAGGCTCCCAGAAGTTTGGGTCGCCAATTGGCAAACTTTCTTCTCTCAATCAGTATCAAAATGCTCTAGTCCTGCTCTCATGACCTCGTACTTAGAGCTAGGACCTTGATGCCTCTCAATTCGTCTTGATCGGAGTTCCAATTGGGATTTTATTATAAAAATAAGTAAGACTTGACAAACAACTCCTAGGTTGCCAAATGCAGCTCACAGGTCGCCATAGGGCGAGTTGGATCACTCCCTTTAGCTTCTCTCTCGAATCTTGATAGAAACGCTTTTTGTTTTTTTTCCAATCGGAGTTACCGTTGGAACTTTACGAGAAAAACCGGGAGACTCGATTTCTCGTATAAAGGTTCAACTCAATCGTATGGAAATGGCAACGGTCGATTAAACACCAAAACCACCAGGGTTGTACGAAAAGTTCGATCGACGTCGTATCGAGAACCCTTTTCGGAGAAATCATGCTTAAAGTTAGAAAAACGGCCCGAGAGACCTAAAACACGGTTAAAGGCCTACTTACGATTTCGTACGAAACCAGGCCCAAAGATGCTATGACGATTTTGTATGAAACTTAAGCATTCGTAAGATAAATGCTAAAGTTTCGAGATAAATGTGAGGACTCGGCGGATAAATGTAATGATCAGAGCGAAAAAAGGGAATATTCTCAAAGTGATAAACTCGACCAGGGTCAGAAAAGGAGACACCAAACCGCCTTGAAGGGGAGTATATAAGAGAAGACAAGACTAGAGACTCAAGGAGGACTTTTTTAGCATTCACAGCAAACTTAGAGCATTAGGCATTTACTTTCATTTTGTTATCGAGCTGCATTTCGATTAGGTTTTTGTAGTCAGGTTACTAGAACTAAGGATCTCGCCGACAGCTTTTTTATCCAAGGCTCATTACCTTCTTGTTCGAAATCTCTTACGCAATTATGGAATAAGAAAATATTTGCTCTCTTTCTTTTTCGAAATTTTCTTATCATATTTTTATCATCAATATTTTCTCAAGTTTGTTTGGTTGCGTTGCGTTTGGTTTAAAGCTGATTATCCGGGATCTCCTTGGAAAGTTAGGGTTTCCTGACTTCCTAAGTTTACGAAATCAACGGTGTAGATTTCGGTTCCCACAATTTAGCGCTAGAAGGAGGGGGACTTACGGATCAATCTTTCTCGCAACCACCGAACACCCAGTCAAACATATCAGCTGACAATCTCAACAATCAACAACCTCGCGATGATTCAAGATGCGACAACGTTGACAACATTACTGCGACCAACACTCCTGTGGTTAACGCTGAGCCTAACACCACGGCAGTTGAGAAGATGCCAAAACTGATCTCCGCTTATGAGAAAAGAGAAGAAGAGCAGGAAAAGCTCATGGGATCTCTCGGTAAGCCAGTCGAAACCCTAACTGTGGTAACCTGAGCTGCCCATCCTCGCATAACCACTAGGATCCAAGGAAGAAGACTCGGAAAAATCACAGCAAACGCCAAAAGGCTCGGAACACCGTTGACGAAGATTCTGAAATCCGCGATCATCGTAATCATCTCATCAAAACGGTAATTGAAGTTAAAGCGGTGAAATCTCAGATTCACCATGCGACTAGCTCCGCACCAGAGATAGACGAGTTGCTCGAGGAAGCTCGTAAAAATCCCTTCACATCTCGTATCGTTAACACCAGAGTAACAGATCCTGGAGAGATAAAGGTTCCAACTTACAACGGTATGACTGATCCCAAAGTGCACTTACAAGCCTTTTAGATCACAATGGGAAGGGCCAAATTTAGAGACAGAGAAAGAGACGCCGGCCAATGCTGCCTCTTTGTCGAGAATCTTGAGGGAGCCGCGCTCGATTGGTTCTCCCGCCTTAGGCGAAATTCCATCGGAAGATTTCGCCAACTCGCTTCGGAGTTTCTCAAGCAGTAATCAATGTTTATCAGTCGAGAAACTTTCGGCGTCAACCTATGGAGCTTAGCTCAAAAGGAAGACGAATCACTCCGCGACTTTGTCAACCGGTTCAAGCTCGTTATGGCTGGAGTCAGCGGGATCAGTGACAAGGTGGTCGTGGACGCGCTTTGAAAGACGCTCCAGTATAACTCGAAGTTTAGAAAATGGATCACCCTTGAAAACCACGTACAATTCAAGACATGTTGAACAAGGCCACAGACTACATCATGATCGAAGAAGAGACCAAGGTTCAGTCGCAAAAGCACAAACCAACAAAAACCTCTTCGAAAGATTTGGTTCTAGATTAGAAGTCGAAAATGGAGAAAACTTCCCATCGAGAGGAAGAAGAAACCCAAGGGGCAAAAAACTATGCCATCAACTCCGGCTCGGAACAAGGGCGAACCACAGGCAACATGTGGACCTGAAATCCCAATTACGATGAGAACGTCTTCTGCGACTTCCATCAAACTCGCGGCCATTCGACCATCAACTGCAAAGTTCTTAGAGCGAGATTAGCAGTGAAACTAATTGCAGGGGAACTCTCCAGGATAACGAGTGTCAAGGACCTTATCCGTGATTCTGATCGTCCCCCGAAAACCGACAAACCTCCCCTGACTGAGAGCTCTTTAGGGGATAAGCGTGGAAGGGAGCAGGATGAGAAAGGCAATGACAGCAATAGTCGCAGGATAAACATGATCATAGGAGGATCACATTCTGTGGCGATACAGTCTCATCGATCAAGGCTTATCTGCGAAAGGCTGAAGCAAGTGAAAACTGGCTGACCTGGTCTCCACCCTTCGACGACCAAAATAACGCCATTACCTTCGAGGAGAAAGAATCCGGTGGAATTGATGAACCTCACTGCGACCCGCTTGTCATCGATCATAATCAAAGATCTCGAGGTCGCCAGAATCCTCATCGATACAAGGATTACAGTTAACATCATCTTCCCCGATACACTTAGGAGGATGAAGGTCAAACTTAAAGAGGTTGTACAACCACCAAAGCCATTAACCGGTTTCTTTGGCGTAACCGAAATGAATCTCGGATAGATCAACCTCCCGGTCATGACGAAATGAGTAACAAAAATTGTCGATTTCACAGTCATCGACTACCCCTCCATCAACAATGTCATCATGGGAACTCCCTGGCTAAGCGCCATGAAGGCAGTCCGGTCAACCTACCACTTAGGCATCAAGTTCCCAACTCCAAACGGAACTGCCGCAATCTGGGGTAGCCAAAAACAGTTGTTACTCTGTTTCTTAGCCAAACACAAACTAAGACAGATCACGACTACTTCGATGATGAAACCCAAACGAGTAAAGACCACACAGCCACCGACTAAAAACGTCTCTGAAAAAGATGATCCAAAATCGTCATCCAAAGCAATGGCTCCAAACGAAGAAAGCAAGAAGGCGTCGGAGCCCGACGAAACGACCCAACCGGAGGAGATAATCCCAGAAGAAGACGTTGATCCTGCCACAGTCCCCCAATCATAAACCATGCCTCGCTTCGGTTCGTACTCATGTGTGACAATGGTTCCCAAACCAGGTCTTGATGTCTAACACAAGGGTCACCGTACACAAAAGTCATAAAAATCGCATGTCCTTCAAATCTAGTTTCAATATCAATCATGTGTGCATCCGTACAAGATAGTAACTGAAGGATCATCCATTTAAAAAATTGCTAGACCACCATTCCGTCTGCGAGGCTCTACGGTATAAACTTGATCGTAACTATAAGAAACTTGCAAATTTACAGAACATGGCAATTATTTTTTGTCTCTGATAAGAACAAAAATCTAGGGTAGGAAATAGTGATATAATTCATCAAGATGTTCCTTCGTCAAATCAGCTCCCACTTCTTGACAGTTCCACGGCACAGCATTCATCTTACAAAACTAATGTAATGAGCCAGAACTAACTCTGTAGATATGCTTGTTGATATGAACTTGCAAACAAAACTAAAAACTTTGACTTTGTAATATTTCCACAAGCTTTGATTTTCTCGGGTCTTCTTTAGCACACCAATGATTACTTAAAACTACAAATTGAATAATTGGTAATTCTCTGTTTCAAGTCGGGGGTGTCAATTGGTCGGTTCGCCCATGGGCTTACCCAATCCAAACTGTAATGGGCCATCCACTACAAGAAAACAGGTGTTTAACGAATACACTATTGGTTGTTAATTGGTCGTAAAATGCCTTTTACGATCAATTAACATCGAAACCCCATTGGTCGTCATTTGCTAGTTGTAATGCACATTTAGTGGTAACTTAGTCGTAATATTACGACCACTTACAGTAGTCGTAACCTAGTCGTAATATTACGACTAACATATTGGTCGTAACGTGGAGGTTACCGTGTTAGTCGTAACATATTGGTCGTAACGTGGAGGTGACCGTGTTAGTCGTAACATAGTCGTAGTGTGATTAGTCGTAATCTAATCGTAATATTACGACTGAATTATTGGTCGTAACTTTGAAGTGACAGGATTAGTCGTAAGGTAGTTTATTAGTCGTATTGTACAACTAAGTAACATTGACAATAGTTGTCCAGTAGTCGTAAATTCAAGACTAATTTACGACCAATGTTGATCTTAATTTTATATTTTACGTTTTTTAATTTGATTTGTTTTTAATTTTTGGTTTTTAATTCGATTTTTTTAAATTTTAAAAATTTTAAAAAATATATATATAATCATATTTGATTAACATAATATATATATAGTATTCATACAAAAAAACGAAAAAACTATGAAGGTGTGTTATTGAGGTTCATTTCCAGGAACAACTCGGAACTATGCTGCTTCGCACGTCGCTCTAAATCCACTTGCTCTTCCGGAGTGGGGTTGGGGTTAAAGCTCGGACGGAGAGCTTGCCATGCATTATCAACCGTCGGGTTTGGGTTCGAGTTCTCCATCATAAGATCGAACATATTCGCCATAGCCTTGAACTTGTTTTTATGCTCGTCTATGACTTTGTTGGCAGCTGCTAATTCCCGTCGGAGAGAGGAACCTTCTTCTATTCACGCTGCGTGTTCGGCCCTCACCCTCGGGACATCATTCACAGTCCCGATCCCAACAATACGTTCCCTTTTCTTCGGAGCAACCTACAAAAGATCAAATATTATTTATTAATTATATTTATAATATATAATTAAGCAATGTGAAAATTTAATAAAAATTATATTTATAATATACTGGCCAAAGCGAGTATTGTCTTCCATACATTCCAAATGGACTAAAGCCATCTGTACAGAGCCCAAGATAAACGTTTCGGGGGTTGCTTGCAAAATCAGGGTACACCGAATTCAAATGTTTCCACGCTTTTGCATCAGAGGGATGATTGATCTCGCCTTCCTTCTGAGTATGTTCCGCATGTCATCTCATTGATGATGCCGTCTTCTCATATTGATATAATCTCTTCAGTCTATCCTTAATGGATAAGTACTACATCCGCTGGTACGACACCCTATTCCGTCCACGTCCTTGCGGTTTATATCGCGGCTTCTTGCAAAATTTACACTCTAACAATTTTGCATAGTCTCCCAGAAGATCATGCAGTTGTCTATACAGACATCTATCATCTCTGAAGGCAAGCCAAGACTATGAACAAGTTTTTGAATCTCGTAATAAGATTCAGCACACAAATTATCTTCAGGCAAATACTCTTTAAGCAACTCAGCTCATGCATCCATACAAACCTCAGGTAAGTTATGATCAGTTTTGATATTCATCATCCTAGCAGCCAATGATAATTTAGAAAGACCTTCTCTACAACCTTCATAAATTGGCTCATTAGTTGCTGCTAGCATTTCGTAAAATCGTTTTGCATCCAAGTTAGGCCCCTCTACATTTTCTACCTCCTCTATAATAGATGTTGTTTCATGAAATGCATCTGTGACCATATCATGCATCCTATCATGATCTACCATATGATGATCCTCTTGAAGGTAACTTTCAGAAAGCAAATGTGGTTCCTCTCTGTTATGAACAATTTCAACCTGATTACTACTACTAGCTTCATTCCTATTATCACCTTCTCCGTGGTTAAACCACATATAGTAATGTGGAGTAAATCCTCTATTTACTATATGTTTCCAAACCGTTTCACTAGCAGCAAACTTCGTATTGTTGCATTTACGACAAGGATAAAACATTTTACTTGTTTCCTGTGTGAGAGACGTTTGTCCGGCCTGGTTCATGAACATCTCTGCTCCGTTGAGAAATTCGTCAGTTACTCTTCCCCTTGAATCTTTATGTGCATACATCCAACTCCGAATCTCATAAATATTTCTAGACATTTTTTAAAAAGTTTTTTTTTCTTCCGTTTTAAGAATGAGGGAGAAGATCATATTTATAGAGAAATTTAGATTTTGGTAGGTAGTTAACTTAGTTGTTCAATAGATTCAAAATAGATGCAAAACAATTTGTTGTAATGCAGTCGCACATTTACGACCAATTTACAACTCTTGTGAATGCTGATTAGTCGTTAAATGGCGGTTAAAGAATTTAGATGTAATTTAGTCGTAATAATACAACCAATGAGTGACTAATGGCATTTACGACCAAATAGGGACTACTTTGTAATATTTGAAAAAAAAGAGAAGAAAGATACTGGAATCATAAGTCCGTAGATTTTAAGTGAAACCAACGTTTCAACGTACGTCCCGCATTGATCTTTTCGGAGTTGTGATCTGAATATCTTTTTTCTCTCTTTTCTCAGATTTTTAAAAAATTTTAACTCAATTATCAACTTTCTTTTTTAAAATATTTGTTTGGCTTTAGGAGAAAACGATGGCTCTTTTAAAGAAGATTTTACGACTAATTAACTTCGAAAGATTACGACCAATTAGCATATATTTCCTCATTTCGTCGTAATCTAGTCGTAGATTACGACCATTTAGCATCGACATGCCTTTTAACCCTAAACCAAAATTCCAAACACCAGTTGTCGTACATTAGTCGTAATTGAGCGACTAATGTATGTCTAAGTTAACACGTGGTCGTACATTGGTCGTTCTTTTACGTCTAATATATGACTAGTTGTATTGGTAGCAAAATAACCTCGATTTGACGACTAATGCCTTCTTAGACGTAACTGAGTCGTAAAGGCGATGGTACATTACGACTACATTTATGTAGTCATAATATGTAGTCGCTAGACCAACGTTTTCTTGTAGTGATCCTTGGTCACACCCATATGACAAATGGTCTAATTTGGCTAAAGACCCATTTCGCCCATGGACAATCTTGTCTACAACCAAATGGGTATGGTTGGCCCATTAACATTAAAATTCTAGGGTTTATTCAATTTGGGGAAAAAATGGAAAGTAGACAACGACGATAGCTCGGAGACTCTCATCTCATCTCTGCTTCTCCGACTCGACTTCACCTTCTCCGACTCAGCTTCACCTTCTCCGTCTCACCTTCAACCTCTCCAGCTCACCTTCAACCTCTCCCTCTCACCTTCACCCTCTCCGGCTCACCTTCACCCTCTCCGGCTCACCTTCACCCTCACTATCTCCGTAACTTTTCTTCTTCTCGTTTTGTGGTTGTTGAAATTTACGAAGATCTGGGTTTGTGGGTTTGATCTGATTTTTGAGTTTTAGCTTTGATCTCCAGTTAAGTGGGTTTAGGGTTTGTGGGTTTTCTTCGATTGATGTTCTAATGTCGTTATGCGTTGTGGGTTCTTAGTTTCTTACTTTGTTTATGCGTTTGAATGTTGGATCTGCCTTGTGTCATTGTAAAGTAGTGATCAACGTATCATTGAACTATCACTGACATTCTTTTCCTTGTGTTGTTGCAGTGATTGACTTATACCACCACTATGGAACCATTGAGGACTCAGTTTCCACGATCTTTCATTTTATGGTTTGAGCTACATTGAATTCATCGAGGTATGTGTCGTTCATCTTCTTGTCATTGACATTTTAAAAAAAAAGAAGAAGAATATAATACCTTAGATCATTCCTATGTTATGTACTTATGTTTTTGAATCATGCTGTTTTTTTTCTTTATCATTGAACCGACGACTTTAGATGTTTGTTATGATACTGTATGTTTCTGTCTTTGATAGTTTTTTTTACAGATTTTTGGTTTTGCATTTTGGTATTAGTACATGTTGAACATGTTTTAGCTTCTACCATTTTTTGTGTTCATTGGCTTATTGTGGCTTAAGTCATAAGAGATCTTCTTTGTGTCTTGTCTTTGTATCATCGTGAGTTTCAGTGACAATGTATATCATTTACAGTATATGTTTAATTGTCTATTTTGTTGTTTTAGAAAATGGAAGCTACAGACTTGAATGATGATGGTAAAAATGATGTTATGGATGAAGATATAGAGGATCATGAAGCTGATGGTCTAGAGATTTCAGTGTTTTAGATCAGTCTAGTTGTAAGAGAAGATTGGCTCATGTGTGTTCAAAGATCTATAAACTGTTTGGAGCTTACAAGGGAAACCAGAGAAGCACTAGTGTTGCAACAAGTTCACAAGGAAAAACACAAGTTACACAAGAAGATATTCCAGCCGGCTATGGTGTAAGCTATTTTCTGACTTTTGCACCTATTTCTGATAAGTTTATGTTCTGAATTCTGATGTTTAATTTGTTTCTTTTCAGGGATTTTATGCCTTTTTCTCAGAAAGCTGTTGGTAGTGGAAAGTCTTCTCTTGATATATATTTACATGAACCATTGCTTGATATGGTTTCTTACAAGAAATTGAACGTTTTAACGTATTGGAGAGAGAACTCCGCTCGATTTAAAGAGTTATCTATTATGGCTCGTGAGGTTCTTAGCATACCCATAATAACAGTGGCGTCGGAATCTTCTTTTAGTATAGGCAGTAGAGTCCTTAATAAGTATTGGAGCTGTCTTCTACCAACCAATGTTCAAGCTTTGGTTTGTACAAGAAATTGGTTAAAAGGGTTTCCAAAAATTGGTTAGTGCTTAACTGATTATGATCTGTTTTTCAATTGAATTTTGAGATGTTGACTGAATAAAATTATTTTCTTCTTAGATGAGTTTGCTGAGGAGAAACAAGAAGAAGAGGAAAAACAGGAGAAGAAACACGAAGAGACTTAAGGTATTAGCTTCTTCTTCGTTTAACATTTAACGTATTAGCAATGTGCTCATACTTAGAGCTTACTGGATCACTGACTTACTGCTTATTCTTGTGGGAACTAGTATTGTGCTTGATCTGGTTATTAGGCTATTAGCTTCTCTGTTTTGTTGATTCCTAGTTTTGTTATACAAGTAGATTCAGTTTTGTCAAGCATTTTGTTACTTGATGTTGTGAGAATATACATTAACGTTTGGCATTAATTTCTTTTATGTTGTGGTCATTGCACGATCTTGATCTATAGAAAAGCATCTGATTTTGATTTATAGAGATGACGCCTGAGCTTTTGATAGTAAATGATCATTATACACAATATTGTTCATTATGGTTTCATTCAGCAAAGAATCTGAGGTTGAATCTTCTTTTTTCTTTGTTGTTGCAGGCTGAAGACAAAGTCACAAAGTTGGAACAAAGTGAATTCAAAAGCAGTGTTATCAAAAACTCAAGTCTTTTGAGATTATTTGACATCAAATTTATTTTCAGATTTTTTAATGTTGTCTAAAATTTCAAAACTTTGTTACTCAATTCAGTGTTAAATATTCCTATCTCAATTCAATATTTTTTTATATTAAAATTGGGCTTAGATTGAATTTAAAGAGATTTGAGTTAATAATAAAATTTGCTTATAATTGGGTGGGTGGACTTGGGTTGTCCAGCTGGGTGATGGGTAAAATTGGGTTTGGATGTTATTGGGTGTGGGCTAAATATGGGTGTGGGTGTTTTGAGTCCAGAAAAACAAATGCCCAATTGGACACACCCAAATGGGTGTGGTCTAATCCAATTGACAGCCCTAGTTCCAAGTAAGATAACCTAAGGATCTTGTGGCAAAGACAAAAGGGACAGCACCACTGGTTTCAATTTCAGAGCTGGAAAGGATGGTGATTTAGAGGTGAGCACCCACACTCAAACTCTGAAACAGAAGACTTCCATATAACAAATAAAACACTTTAGCACTTGGATAGAAAGGGTTGAGATTGGGCCAATAACTTCAGACGATGTAGATGGTTTACTAACAAGACTCGTTTTGACAATTTCACTCCACCAAATAAGTTGTGAATTTTTTTTAAGAAGTAGAAGTATATTGGACTTATCAACACCAAGAATTCAATGTGATAAACAAGAACAAACTACTTTGAACCGTGATTTTTCTTTCTTCCTTTGTCCTTTTGGAGACTTTTTGAAGTGATTTCTCACCGACAGAGTAAAAACAGTTTTCTTCTCCAGCTCAAAAGATAGTCATCGCAAGAGAAAAATTCTTTGGCTGAATTTAAGTTTTTTTGACAAAACCACCTCAATTCGAGAGAATGTTAAACAAAACCAAGCCACTCTTATAATAATAGATCGAAATATGACGCAGAGGTGCGGAGGCGCGGAAATGCGTATGCGCGGAGGCGCTGAGGTGCAGAGGCGCGGAGGTGCGGAGGTGCGGAGGCACGGGCCCAGGTCACTGCTGGAAACAAGACATCCAACGATTTGGCCTTCAAAACATGCCAGAAGAAGCTTAAGTTGACTTAGGAGAAGATTACTCATAAGCAATTATGCTATGTGATTAAGAATGATCCTTAAACTTGCAGAAACATCTTGCCGAATCTGGATTGAGAAAATGGAGAGAGTGAAGATGGAGGTGGAGGCTTTCTCGGAGAAGGTTTCAGCAAGATGGCCACCGGTTATGGAGGAAGAAAAAGAGGGTTTTGGTGGCCAAATTTCACAGATCTCCGCCAAACTCTTCAGCTGCTAAGAGCGAGAGATGATGGGGAAGAATCAATGAAGTAGAGGCTATCCAGATCTGTTGTTTTTAGGCCAAAAAGATCCAGCACGGAGGAGCCGTACATTCGGTCTGTACTGTCGCCATTTACATCGCCGCTCACATTCTTCCTTGTTATTAATGAATATTCAGTTAAAAAACCCTTATTAGCCTCAAACAGTAAATATATTTGTACATGATAAAAAGGTCATGTACCCATACAATCTGTGGGTAAGAGGATTGTGTGTTATGTGTATAAACATACTATTTAATGCGTTTGTTAAATTGAATTATCTTTAGTTATAACGAATTAGTGTTCCATGTGATGGATAACTCATAATAATTGGAGATGGATTTAGCTACATCACTGATTACAGAATGTGTAAGTTTGCAATATGGGCTACATTTGCAAGCTCAAGGTTCTTACACGTGTCTAAGACTCTAAGTTAGTGAGGGTAAATACAAGTATATCCAATTAAGATGTTATTATATACAACTTTGGAGAAATTTGACTTTTTATTCCTGAACTTTTAAAAATAAGCTAAAAAATGCTTGAACTCCATAACAGGTCATTTAAACCATGAACTCCTAGTCAAACACAATAAAGTCATGAACTTTCTTTGACCAAGCCATTTTAACATCTTAATTAATTATCCGTTAAGTATTGTTTAACAGACTTTTAGACGTTAAACGACATCGTTTTGACTAAACAAAAAATCCTAATATAAACTCGAAAATCCTCAATTCACCATCTCAAATCCCTAGTTTCTCAGCTCTTGTTTTTCAATTCCTCTCCAAAAAATTCCCAAACTCAAATCTCTTTTCCTTTTAATCTCTCTAGCATCATGAATAGTGGGTTTCCTTAAAAATGTGGCTATGGAACAAGGATTACGAAGTTCACATCAAGCACCCAAGACATCCCGGACGTCCCTTCTTTCGCTGTGAAACCAGAGGAGAGGTAATGTGATTTTGTGTGTAGTGACTTTGATTTATATGTATTTGTTAGCAGAGGCCATTATGTCACTTTGATTTTTCTTCATTTTAAAGGATCATTTGTTCAGATGGGTGAAAGAAGCTGTTCTTGAAGAGCTTGAAGATGCATTACCTAAAATCAAAGTCCATGAAACCCAGATTGCAAAGATGAAAGCCGAGATTGAAGATTTGATGTAAGTTACTTTGAACAACAAAATCAAAATGGAAAAAAACAAAGTCAAAATCAAAGGTCTTGTGGTGTATGTTCTCTTTGTTATTGTAGCATTCGAAGCATATGTGTTATTCTAAAGTGTTTTATGATGATTTATGCTTGTTTATGGGAAGTCTTTTGGAATGTATGGGATTATAGTAAGAGATTATGTTTGGTTATGCTTATGTATGAACTTATGTTTGGTTATGCTTATCTATGAACTTATGTTAGCTTATGCTTTTGTGTTTTTGGTATTCTTCTTCAATTTGTTACTCTCTAAAACATAATCATAGACAAAACAAACATCCCATAACATCTTAAACATAAATGCTCCATAATATAATACAAAGCATCCATAACACAAAGACAAAGCATTAGGAGCACAAAGACAAAGCATTCAAAACACCAAAATAGAAACAAAGCATCCATTACACAACACATCCGAGAAAAGAAAATTAAAACTGAGACTTCTACAGCCGCAATCACCTCATCCTTCTTATGATCCTTGAGGAATCTCTTGTGATGGTTCTTGTAATCTCCATTGATGTAGCTTCATGCTATTTTCCAAAACAGAATCTCTAGTTTAGGATCTTTGTTGTCTCTCTTCCAGTTTGCCAAAATGTGTCTTGAACACATACGATGTTCAGCCTCTGGAAGCTCTTCTTTCACAGCATTCAACAGTCCCTATAGAAACCAATACACAATCTTAGTTAGATTTTTAAGAGCAAACAATATAAAGATAAGCCATATGTATTTCATACCTTTTGCTTGTTTGAGATTATGGTGATCTTAGCACCATTCTCTAATCCCAAATAAGCTTTGAGAAGCTTCACAAACCATTCCCAATTGATATTATTCTCAATCTCGACCACAGCCCATGCTATTAGCAGTATCCTATTGTCTTCATCTCTTCCTACAACAGCTAGTAGATGGCCTTTGATATCCCACTTCAAAAAGACACCATCTAACCCAATAATAGACCTACAACTCTCTATCCAAGTTTCTCTTTGCGGTGTAAAACAAATGTACATGCGATGAAACCTTTTCTTGCTTGTTGAAGTTGCCTCTGGAATAGTCTCAATCACCACAGTAGAATATGGGTTTGTTCTCATAACCTCTGCCTTATAATCCCATATGCGAGAGAAGTGTGTTTCATGGCCTGCCTTTCTCCCGATACAGTTTGGACTTGGCTTTTGCACATTGCTCCTCAGTGACAATAAAATTGAACTACTCTCTTTATCTCATCAGCCATTTCCTTCTTGGTGAACTTCGGGTTTATCCTTAACCTCTCTTCAAAGTTTGACGCAATTGATGAACTCTCCATGGACAATTTATCTCTTTGTCTGAACATTTTGCACCAAGCTCTTTCGATGAAGACTTGTAAAGCTTAATATCGTACCTTGTCCGTAAAGAGTATCTTAGCAATGCAACCTTGAAGTCACCAGCACTGTTAAACGTTTTCCCCAGAAACAAGAGCTATTCACTGTCAACGGTGTTGGCACGCATCTCTTTACGCTCCACAGCTTCTTCATCGTCATCCGATGATAACGGATCGGGAATTATATCTTCATCCCAAATGTTGTCACACTTATCTGCATCACTTGCTTCTTCTGCTTCTCTAGCAACATCCCCAAAGTGAACTCTTAAGTCTGCGCAATCTTCTTCATCAACTATGATTCCATTGGCCTCGTCTTCCTCTTCTAACTGATCATCATCATCATCCACAATAGGCTCACAATCATCTTCTCTAACAGCTTCTCCCTCTCCATTTTCTCCATTGCTGCCTCATGCAACCATTTCAATTACAGTCTCTTCGGCTCCAATCTCTTCGCCTCCAGTCTCAACTTCTGCCTCCAGTTTCAACTTCTTCTCTGACGTTGTTGACTTTACTCGACCCTTCGTCTGTATTACGAGTGTGCCGTCGTGAAGGGATTTTTCCTCTTTTCTTCGACCCCAACTTCTTCTACAAAGACAAAAAGTTTGTGATTTAGGAAGATGAAAAACTAGGAATGTAGATGATGAATTGGGGATTTTTCGTATTTAGATTAGGTTTTTTTTGTTTAGTCAAAACGACATCGTTTAACGACTAAACGTCTGTTAAATGATACTTAACGGATAATTAATTAGGATGTTAAAAGGGCCTGGTCAACGAAAGTTCATGATTTTATTATGTTTGACTAGGAGTTCATGATTTAAATGACATGTTTTGGAGTTCAAGCTTTTTTTTGCTTATTTTTGAAAGTTCAGGAATAAAAAGTCAATTTTCCCTACAACTTAGTTATATTAATGTCTGATGGATTTGAGCCAAAAAAAAGAGAAGATGTATTTTGAAACTATTTGTCAAGTAATTATATTTTCTTTGTTTATGGATTTAGACAATATATAATTAGGGAACCATGTTTAATTTGTTTTTTACTTTATATTTAAATAATATAAGGTTATTATTTTCACATATGATCTTAAAGCTATACCTGTGACAACAATTTCTATCTACAACCATATAAATCACCAATCATAATTTAATTAGTTTTTAAAGTTAAAGCTAAAAAAAATGGTTGTAGAAATCTTACTTTTTAAAACAAAAAAAAATATTGTAAAATATTGTTGTAGGATTGAGTAGGAAATATTTTCTTTTTGTTATTTTTCATTTAATTTTTACAGATACATTAGTTACAGATACATCAAAAAATTTTACAAACAAAATCGTACAGTAAAATTTTTACATCTACAGTCCAACCAATTGCCTCTAATACTTATGATCGTTCTAAATTTCTTAGAAGTAATTGTAATCGAATATTATTAGTGCAATAGTGTACCTGCGACTATATTCTGCTGTATGACACTCCAGTCTGTATATTTA
The DNA here is from genome assembly GCA_905132765.1 of Moricandia arvensis. Lineage (NCBI taxonomy): Eukaryota > Viridiplantae > Streptophyta > Magnoliopsida > Brassicales > Brassicaceae > Moricandia > Moricandia arvensis. The sequence goes on from CAJHQP010000136.1 coordinate 162,198, forward strand.
GTAAGAAGTTATAATTATTGCTGGTGAGAATTGAAATTGTGCCCATTGCATGGATCCACCACCGACGAATGGTTTTAATTTCTTACAATATCCTAAAACATAAATCTAACACACTATTTATTCAGAGAATTCATTTCAAAGCCGAGAACCTAATTAGTTGTAAAGGACGAAAATACTAGTAAGTTTTTTTTTGACATCAATAGTTTATTGGTAAAAGAAAAGTTTATTGGTAAAAGAAAAGTTTATTGTTTTGTATCAATTAAAGTCAAAAGAAATAGAAATGAGAAGCCACATTGCGAGGAAGTCCCGCTTGCTCATGCCCTTCTGGCACCACCGACACATTTTAGAGTATTCTATAAGAAAATATTTCCACTCTAAAGAGAGTAACAAATAGGGTTGCAAATGCGAATATCCATCCGGGTTCGGTTTAAATCTATTCAAATTTCGAGTTTTTAATGCTAAAAATTTAAGTCCATTCGAGTTTGGAGTTTTTAATGCTAAAAATTTAAGTCCTATTCGAATATATACAAATTTGGGTCGGGTTCAGTTCGGATCTTTGCGGGTTCAGTTTTGTTCGGGTAGATAATCTATTTAAACTATTTAAAAAAAAATTGGATTCATATATATTTAATATTTCGTAAAATCTAAAATAAAATTAATATATAGCATATAAATTTGAGTATTGAATGCCAGAATATCTAAATTTAATATAAAACTTAGTTTAGTTTTAAGATTTAGATAGAGAATCAGTAGATTTTAACTATTTTTGTTATTCTGAATATTGTTTAACAGTGTTATAAAAAAAAGTATTGTTTAACTATTTTAGATATTTATTTTGGTTTTTTTTGCCAAAACTGATCCAAAACTTGATTTGAATTGCAAAAGTAAACTCAAACTTGAATCAAATGCAAAAGTAACCTAAAAGGCTATTGAAATTACAATCAGCCCCTTGTGAACAAACAAAAAAATCGATTTTTGTTTCCGTTTCTAACCCCCGCAAGTCTTCTGTGTAGATGACTTAATTATAAGTCGTCTGGATGACTTACTTGTAAGTCGTCTAGTATAGTATTTCTTAAAAATAATTTAAAAATTTTGTAAAAAATATTTTGATAAGTAAAAAACTGAAATCATGTAATTAACGTATGTTTAAAGAGATATAAATTAAGATATAACAAAAGCTAATTGTTTTCAACATAGATAAGTGAAAGTAGTGAGTCATGATATTCTTTGATTTAGGTTTTGCCAACATATGTTGTAGTATTGTATGTGTTCTTAGGGTTAGATTTTGGAAAGCATAAATGTTTTTTATGAAAAATTTAAAATTGACATAGGTGTGTTTATTTCTTTGTATAGTTAACACTATTTAAGTATAATTTGATTTTATAACGTGGTTAGTTAGTTAATTTAGTCAATTTAGTTTATGGTTTAGGGTTTAGGGTCTAGGCCGTGAATATTTACGGTAGATGAGTAAGTCGTCTGATGCACGTTCAAACCGGACCGAACCTTTAGTTTTACCATTTTACCAATGTGCTTTTAAACCTAACCGGATTTTTTACCGGGCATATATAAGATTTTTTTTTTTGCTTACTGTTTCGCGAAATTTAGAAACCCTAACGTCATTTCTCTCAAAGAGGCGATTTCGAAGGAGATTTCGAAGGCGATTTCCGACGATCCTATGTAATCCATCATTCTCACCACCGTTCTCACCGCCGTTATCACCTTCATTCTCACCACCTTTCTCACCGCCGCTTCCTCTATTTCAAACCCTAGCGCCGTTTGTTTGTAAACCCTAGCGGCGTTTGTCTGTAAACCCTAGCGGCGTTTCTGTCAGAGGCGTGTCTGTAAACCCTAGCGAGGTAAGTTAAAACGTTGTCTCTTAAGTCCAACGTTCTCACCACCGTTCTCACCACCATTCTCACAACCGTTCTCACCGCATTTATTTTTGGCTGTCTATTTTGGCAGATTTATAACCACTGTGTAGAAGGCGACTATGGCTTCTCCGATTTTCAGGTATGCTCTAAAAATGTCTACTGGAAGTCTTGGAAGACTTAATTACAAGTCTTCAGCTGGAAGACTTTCCAGACGACTTAATTATAAGTCGTCTAGAAAGTCTTCCAGACTTATAATTAAAATGTTATATTGGATGGTTGTGTGTTTGAGATGGTTGTCTTTCATTGTTTTGCAGACAAAAAAAATGGATATTCCAAAACTCCCCCGAAGGTTACATACATTAGGGGAAGAGCCCCCCACAATGAAAGCTATTTCGTATCATACGGATTGTTCGAAGTTGCATGCTGCTTTAAAGAAAGCTCTTCATGGTGACAAATATGAAGAGATTAAGGAGTCAAAGTTGGGAGTTTTCATCAAGTTTAAAGAGCTAGGATTTGCTTGGGCTTGAAGGCTGATGCACTACATGCTCGGGTTCCAGCTGGACATAAAGAAGAAGTACGAGCTGTGGAGTCTCGTTGGTCCAGAACCTGTGAGGTTTTCACTGTTAGAGTTTGAAAACCTCGCTGATCTAAACTGCGAGTACATAGAGGACCTTGAGAGACCGAAGTGTGCTGTTACAAAGGAGATGGCTTCTTTCTGGGGGATGTTGGGAGTTCATGTCGAAGCTGGGCCATCTAGTGAGCAGATAATAGCAGCATTTGAGAGATGCGAATGGTGGTCTCGGGAGGATCGCAAGCGGCTCGGGTACCTTGCCATCTTTACTGGATACATTGAAGGGAGAAAGTATTCAACCGCCACAAGGGTTAGTCTGGCAAGGCTAGTGATGGATTTAGAACGTTTTGAGAATTATCCATGGGGGAGAGTCGCGTTAAAGGTGCTGATGGACTCTTTGAAGGGCAAAGATGTTTCGGGCTGTTACATTGTTGATGGGTTTATACAAGCTCTCCAGGTCTAGGTGTACATAGTTCTGCCGGAATTAGGTGCTAATTATGGTAATCCCATGCCAAACAGACCGTCTCCACCGATACTGGCTTACATGGGTGGCAAAAGACGCAGATGCTTTAAAGATGCTATCTGCAGACATGTATTTACTTCAATCCTTTACTCCCATAATTAAGTCATCTGGAAAGTCGTCTAGAAAGTCGTCTGGAAAGTCTTCCTACTGGAAGACTTACCAGACGACTTAATTAAGTCGATTAATTAGACTTCTGGATTTGTATTTGAACTTGATTTGTATTTTAATGTAATTAGATGACTTAACATTATATTGGACAACCTAACAGAATATTGGACGACCTAACTGAAAATATAGACTAAACACAAATTCTTAATACATGACAATTAAACGACTTAACATTATATTGGACGACCTAACAAAATACATAGTCTTCTGGACGACTATCTTTAAGGTCTTCTGGACGACTTACTTGAAGGTCTTTTGGAGGACTAAACTCTGGACGACTTACGTGAAGGTCTTGTGGAAGAATAAACACTACACTACTAACTTTAAGGTCTTCTGGACGACTCACTTGAAGGTCTTCTGGAGGACTAACCTTCTGGACGACTTACTTGAAGATCTTCTAGAGGAATAAACTCTGGACGACTTACTTGAAGGTCTTCTGGACGACCTTTAAGTTAGTCGTCTAGTGGTTCCTTACATTGTGGTTTCGTATGAACAGTTTCCTTGCAATTTGAGCATCTATAAACCATGTGTTGTTTTCTGGGTTTGCGTCTTCTCATCCTGGATAGCTCCAACCAAGATTGCCATCTTGATTTCTTCTGTCTTCCCGGACCACGTTTTACCTTTGGAGGCAAGCATGTGCGTTCCTCAACTTGTTGTCCAACACAAGGATATATATTTTCTGAGTATCCTGCAAACAAATAATCCTTTGAGTACACTGGACTTACAAGTGTGGAGATATGCAAACCAACATGTATTCCAGCAACTATAGCATGAGAGCAGGGTATTTTCTCCACTGCATAAACACCACAATCACACTTTCCATGTTCTAAATCAACCACACAGTCCATTTTGCCACCTTTCACAAAGAATCGCCATCCATCAATTGGTTGAACCCTCATCGTATCCGCTATCTCCGATCGAACAGCAAGCAAGTATTCAACACCACGACTATGGTGACTTGGGAAACTCAAAGCATCATCTCTCCTTTTCCAAAACCACTTTCCTAGCTTCTCCCTTATGTACTCCAATACAAACTGAATAAGAAATCCTCTAGCTCGCTTCAGTGCGGAATTAATAGATTCTGCAATGTTGCTTGTTTTTATGTTGTACCTGTCCCGCTGAGAATAACCTTTGACCATAGGGTGACATCGGCATCCTCCAAATACGTTGCAAGATCTGGGTTTGCACTCTGTATCTCAGCCATGTACCGGTCAAAATATGAAACCATATGGGCATAAGCAGCACCTTTCACCAAGTACAAGAGATGTTTCTTTTTATACTTTTTGACAATGTTATCTTGAAGGTGATAATAACATATTCCTCGGGTTACCCAGAGAAACACCTTGTCACACGCACTTTTAATGGCTGCATGCCGGTCGGAGACTATCACGAGAGGCTGCTCATCAGATAAGCAACTAGCCAATTTTGTGAAAAACCATTCCCAAGAAGGGTCATCTTCAGCATCTACGATCCCAAAAGCCAATGGAAATATCTGAAAATTCTCATCTTGGGCGGTTGCAACTAACATAGTACCTTCATACTTCCCATGTAGGTGAGTCCCATCCACCACAATGACCCTTCTCTGATACTTAAAACCACTGATAGAAGCTCCAAAAGAGAGAAATAGATACTTAAATCTATTTTTTCATCAAGTTCTATAGCTGTGATAGAACCGGGATTTGCTAAGGAGATTTGCTCGAGATATGATGGCAGACGCGAATACCCATCTTCTGCTGATCTTCTCACCAATATTTGTGCATATACCAGTGCTCTGTATGAAGTGGTGTATTCAAGAGTCATGCCAAACATGTTCTTCATTGCATCAGTGATATGCTGTGGATTCAACCCATCAATGATTCCAACACGATCAATGAAAAGCCTACCAACATACTTCGGAGTACAGTGTCTCCGCTGAGCGATTCGGTCTCCCATTGAGCATGTATGTGTTTCCACATACTTTGTTACCCAAAACGTGTTTGTTCCATGTTTCACACTCGCTCTCATCTTCCATCCACAACCACTAACCCAACAGATTGCCACAAAGAGAGTTTTCGTCGACTTATATATTCTGAAGGAGAATTTACGCTTAACTGCTGTCAACCACAGCTCTGAAAGCAGTTCATCCTTGCTAACAAAACTCTGGTTGACGTAGATACTGTTACCATTCGATCTTTCTCCTTCAATAGCATAAGTCTTTTTGAATTCTTCAAAACATATATCATCATCTTCTTCCAAATCCTCATCTTTAACCTTTCCATAAACACTGTAATCCTCACCATTCTCGTCCGCTTCAGCAAAAATAGAGATATCAACATCCTTCTCCCCATCATCCTCCTCCCCATCATCCTTTTCCCCATTATGATTTTCATCTTCAACCAAATCATCATCATCTTCAAAAAACTCATCAGCTTCATCATCTTCATCCTCTTCTTCCCTGTCCTCTGAAACCATTTCCACCTTGCTATGGCTTGATACACAAAGCCGTACTCCATGCATTTTGGTTATCTCGAGCAAGTTTCGAACTTGTCTATCACTTGTAACATGAATAGGAGGAGTGTCTGGAGCCTGCATCATTTCAGCTGGTAACAAGTAGGTTATCTCCACAGATTTTGTGCTCATGTCCAGGTTATAATCTTCTTGAACCATTGCAACAAGTTCAACATGTGTCGAACCTTCACTCAACAAAAATAATCTCGCTCCTTTGAAATTATCAACCACAAAATCCCAATTAGAATCTTTCAAAAAGCATTCTCCATACGCTGCATGTAACTGACGCAACATCTGCAAAAATTCAAAATAAAACACATTAGTAAACATAGAGAAAATGAAAGTTTACTAAACATTGACGCAGACGACTGACGGTTAAGTCGTCCGGAAGACATAAACGACTTAAGGGTAAGTCGTCCAAACAGGTCATTTTTGCAATTGACTTTAAAATGAGACGACTTACTTATAAGTCGTCCAGATTTGTTTGTTAAGAAAAAAATTCTAGACGACTTGTAAGTCGTCCAGGTTAAACAGGTTAGTTTTGCATTTGACCGAATTGTGTCAGATATTTGACTTTTCCTGGACGACTTACCAGTAAATCGTATCTGGGAAATCAAAAATTTCAATATTTTATTAAAGCTAGACGACTTACCTGTAAATCGTCAGCTTTAATAAAATATTTGAATTTTTGATTTCTCAGAGATGACTTACTAGTAAGTCATCTAGGAAAAGTCAAAGATCTGACACAATTCGGTCAAATGTAAAACTAACCCGTTTATCCTAGACGACTTACAAGTAAGTCGTCTAGAATTTTTTTCTTAACAAACAAATTTGGACGATTTATAAGTAAATCGTACGTTTGCTTAGAAGACTTACCCGTAAGTCTTCTTCAGCCAGACGACTTACGGGTAAGTCTTCGACGCGAACAAATTTGAAAAAAAAATTCAATTTCATACCTTTAACTAGTGAGATGACTTCCTAAGTACACATAGTCTTCTCCAACCACCCAGAATCTGAAACAAAAGTAACCCACGAAGAATAGTATGCTTGAATGGCTCTACCAAGCATAAAAAATTTAGAATAAAAAGCTTGAGTTTTTTGGATGAATATGGAGACAAAGTTAAAGAGATGTTGTTTTTTGTTCATAACAATTAGTGCCAATCAATTTTAGGTAGTGTCAATCAATTTTAGGTGCATTAAGAGCTTCAAATTGGTTGTTCATGGTGGTTGTGGTATTGATAGCAATGATAATCTTGTAAATATTTGAAGATGATGAGGTTGAGAGAGTAAAAATGCAATTTTCAGAAGAAAAAAACCAGAAAAAAATCAATGGCATTTTCGTAAATAATGTGAACATATGGGGTGAATTGGACAAAAGAAATGACAAAAAAAAAGGTTAGTTTTGTGTTTGTCTTTGAGTTTTGAGTCAAATTTGCAAAAAACCCATTTATTTTTGACTATTTATATTATTTTTTCAAATATTTGTGGATATATTTGGAATATTAAATTTAAAAATAACTAATATATTCAATTATATAAATCTGATTAGAATATATTCGGATATTCGAAATATTTCGGTTAGGATCGTGTTCGATTCTGGTTTTTAGATATCAAAATATTAAATTTATTTGATTTTTTAACCAGTTTCAGTTCGAGTTTAATACTATTTTTTGGATTGGATTCTGTTCGGTTTTCAGATTCGGATTTTTAGCCCCGCCCTAGTAACAAAAGAGGAAAAATGAATACTGTCTCTTATCATATTAGTATCTCACAACTGAAAATAATTAATTTTCAGCGTCAAAATTAAGTGAAGATTTTTAAAGAAGATATTATTAAGACTAGCATGTCATGGCAACTATCTATAACTTTTTCAAAATTATACCAAAATTATACTAAGTGAAACTGATCACAAATTTGATGCTTTCATCAATATAGTTGACATTTATATTTGGAATCTAGGATACATCATGGTTTCATGTGTAACCGTCTCCAAATTAAAACATACGAGAAAAGTAAACGACAGTAAAAAGGAAACCCTCAAAAGCTAGATTAATTACAAAAGAGCCATCAAAAGTCCAATCAGTCATCATCAACACCGACCTCGGCTTCGCCACCACTATCCGGCGTAAATGGCTCCGACAATTTCGTAGAATTCCGACAAAACCCATTCCCCTGTTTTTCCCCTTTCTCTGCCGCCACAACAAAATGTCCTAACTCTCCGATGACCTCAATCAGATTCTCCTCACATAGAAACTCCTCACTGTATACTCTCTCAAGCCTCCTCCCAAACTCATGTACAAAAACATCTGTCGTCTTCTTCTTCTTGCCGGAATCTTTACTCTTCGCCAAAACCGCCGAAGTAAAAATCGGAGCCATCCTTCCTGGAGATTCTCCGGCGTATCCACGTGGCCCATCAATCAAAATCACATCCCAGTCGATCTCGTACACAAAGTTGGGTAAATCGTTGATACCCAATTTACAATCCGAGAACAACAAATTTTGAACCGGTCGACATTCGGGTCGGGTTTTATAATAACCCAAAAGCTTACCGGCTTGAGAGACTTTGGTCGAGTAAACGACGTCATAAGCTTCAACTCCAGGATTGTTCTGCTCGAATTTGGAAACGGCGTAAGAATTTTCGTCGACGAAGACAGTACGGCCTTTGAGATTTATAGATCTCCAGAGGAGAGATTCGTAGGAAAGTCCGAAGACGAGGAGGTTACAGGTGGGGCCTTTGGAGTTAATGATGGTGGAGATGGCGGAGAGTTCCGAGAAAGACATTGAGGTGTTTGGTGGTGATAAGGAAGTGTAGTGGAGAAGTGCGGCGAGGATCGGTGGTGAGAGGGAGGACGGTGAAGATGAGGAGAGAGAGTGGGAGGTTGTTGCGGTAGAGTGGAGTGAGGATGAGAAGAGAGTGAAATAGAAGAGAAAGGTGAAGAAAGATAGGAAGAAGATGAATAAGAGACGGTGGTGATTCGCGGCGAAGACGGCGGAAGCTGATTTAGAGGTTAGAGGAGTGTGGTGGAAGAGGATCAAATTAGTATTTGCATTGTTCTTCATTTTCTGACTTTTTTATTTGAAAAAAGAAAAGAAAGAGAGAACAAAGACTGAAATGTGCTGGTGGTCTCTTTGAGGAACACTTTATAAACAAAGGAAAAGAAATTTGTTTGTTTACTGAACCGGTAATTTCTAAAGACCCGAAACGGATATCGTTGTCAGCTTTTACTTTTGTTTAATAAATGATCAGATTTCGAAATTTTGAAATGGAGGTATTAGTTCAAGCATTTAATCATGTTCTTTACATTTAATCGGAGGAATATCATTAGATAAATTTAAAAAAAAATTTGTCTCCAAAATAATATTTAAAAAGAAAAATAACAAAAATAAATTTTATTAAAAAGTGTAAATATACATTTATATTCTTTGAGTTAAATAATCTAGACTTAAAGTTAATAGGTTATGGGGTGGGTTTTGAAGATTAAGTCATTCTTTTTAAAAAAAAATCAAAATAAAAAAAAATTATTTTTGTCATTTTTTAAGATCTATTTCGTGACAAAAATTTCAAAAATATCTATTTAAGAGATTTGTCCATTAATCATCTTTTAAGACTTTGGATTCTCGCTTTAAACTAATTCATGTTACAAATGATTTTTTTCTATGTCCCAAACCTCAATGCAATTTTGTGGATCATAAAACTCACACTAAATATCTTCTTTTTGTTGTGGTATGAGCTAATTGCCGGTTCACATTTTAATTGGATATTATCAAGATTTGAGTCCAATAAACTTTTTCTCTGCTTTTAGACCATTAGTTTTTTTTAACTTATGGATTTATTGCATGTTTTGGTAAGTTAGACCTTTGTTACTATAATGACCACTTCACTTACCAGCCTTTTTCTATTTATTTTAGGCTATTTTTTTTGTAATTTCAAATACTTGAAAACTCGCATCATCAAAAACAGTTTTTTTTTCTCTGCCGGTTGGAAGAATGCCATGGTCACTAAAAACATGTGTTGCACAATCCCACTTTGGTCTTCTCTCAAGATCCTAGGCCAAGAAATTTTTTTAAGAATATTGAATATGTACATGGAGTCGAGATGTACTCTTCTAGGATGTCACCTATTTTTGTTCCGAACTCCATCTCTATTTCTTACTTTGGTGTGTCTTAGTAAGACATAGACACTCTTTAATCACATTGGTAGTCTTACTTTTAGAACCTACAAGCTTATACTCTCTTTAAACAAAGATTCCTTGTTTCTTTGGCTAAGGTTTTAGTCTCCAACTTATTTAGATTCGAGTATCTAATCTCCTTCGTATCAGGACCTTGGTTCTCACCTTGCCTGGATTTTTCTAAGTAAGTCGACGGCTATTCTCCTTACTTTCTTGGTGGCCATATTGTTTTTAGCTTCCTTTGTATTTCAGCTTCTCAAACTACATAGTGACATGTTTCCACATCTAAGGATAAAATATCCAAGCTATCAAACTTAGTACCATTTCGGCGTCATAGATCTATGTACCTCATCCAAGTACGTCGCTTTCTACCTTTACTGTCATGCGTAGGTACACAACGAAGGAAAAGGAAAAAAACATCCCAAGTAAGCCACTAGAACAGCCTCATATTCGTATTAGAAGACTGGATTTGACCTGTCTGACTTTTACAAAGAAAATGCTTTGACCTTAGTAGATCGACTAACATACCCTAAGGAGAAGAGTGAGGTTGTTTCTAACCATTGCTCTCTGAATCGTCTCGTGTAAGATGATTTCAAAGCTCTTATCTCTACTCCATTATTTCTCAGATGAAATCTCCCTTCATTCCAGGCCGAGCTATATATGAATATGTCCTTATCACAATGGAGATTCTTCATTCTTTAAAGACTTCAGAAGCAAATATACATTGTTCCATGGTGGTAAAGACGGACATGAGTAAAGCGTATGACCGTTTCAAATGGAGATTTATCTAGAAGGTCCTTGAACGACTTGGATTTTGCGAACGCTGGAAATCTTAGATTATGCAATGTGTAAGTTCTGTTTCTTATTCCTTTCTAGTTAATGACTCAGTACACGAGTATGGTTTCCTGTCCCAAGGCATTCGTCAAGGTGACCCGTTGTCCCCGTACATCTCTATTCTCTGCGGAGAGGTTCTATCGGGTTTATGTCGCAAGGCTCAAGCTAGTGGTCATATGCCGGGTTTGCGAGTCGCTAGAGGGGCACCATGTATCAATCATTTACTCTTTGCTGATGACATTATATGCTTCCTAAAGACGTATTTAAAGAGTTGTTTGACCCATGTGGATATCCTTCACAAATATGAAAGTTCTTCTCGTAAATGATAAATACGTCCAAATCCATCATCCCATCTCAAAATCATGAGAGAAGTTGGAGTGAGTAAGTATCTAGATCTTCATCAACACTTTGGTGGTTGTAAGAAGGATCCCTTCACAAGCATTGTGGACCGCATAAGACAAAAGACCAACCTATGATCTACATGGTATTTGTCGAGTGCTAGTAAATTGGTTATGTTGAAGGCGGTTCTCAGCTATCCAGACTTATGAGATGAGTTGTTTTCAGATCCCTTTGATCTTATGTAAACAAATTCAATAAGATCTAACTAGGTTTTGGTGGGATTCGAGAGAGGATAAAAAGAAGATGTGTTGGGTATCTTAGGAATGCTCACTGATCCGAAGGCTTTGGGTGGTCTCGATATTAGAGATATTCAATGTTGTAACTCTACTCTGCTAGCAAAACAAGCATGGAGAATTGTCTCTAACCCGACATTACTTCTTGCTTGAGTTCTCACCTGTAAGTACTGCAAAAAAAACTCTCGTTCCTGAAAGTCCCTACACTTAAGTCTTGTTCGCATGGGTGGAAAAGAATCCTAGTGGGAAGAGACTTACTCATAACGTAACTAGGCTCGGTTATAAGGGATGGTGAATCTACACGAGTTTGACATGATCCCTTCAGTACTTCTAACCCAATTATCCCTTTTGGACCACCGCAAGAGAAGTAGGAACTTGTGGCGGATGATCTAATGAGAAAAGGAACCAAAGAATGGAATCCTCAAATCATTGAGTCTGTATTTCCTTTGCTTGTTGATACCATGCTGCAACTGAAAACTAGTATTACAGGTTTTGGAGACTGTTGCATTGCTGACACCGACCTCTGGAGTGTACTATACTCATTCAGGTTACATGGCAGTGGTTTCTCTAGATAACAGCCTTCACAATGAGCCGGTCCGTTCGTTCACACTAGATTGGCAAAAGGAGGGCTGGTCGGCTTCACTCTCTCATAAATTAAAGCTGGTTCTTTAGAAGATACGGCAGAAAGCTCTCCCACTTGGGGCTAATCTACAAAAGAGAGGTTTTCTACTGAATACAAGTTGTATTCACTTCGGATAACCAGAGACAGATGCTCATCTTTACCTACGCTGCAAATTCTCCAAAAAGATTTATGCATCTTATTTGTTCAGTCATAGATTTGATCCAACGACCTTCTCTTCTTTTGAAGAGGCTTATACTTCCTGTAGGATGTCGAGATGTATACCTCCCTTAGGTGTCACTATCGATCTTTTTCCTTGGATATTGAAGGATTTGGACCGCACAAAAGAAGTTGATAATTTAAAATATAAATTCCAATGGAACTGAGATTTTATCAAAATATATCTTGAATGCTAAAGAATGGTCGTCATCACGTGTCCCTGCAACAACTTCGAATCCAAAAATATCAGTCATCGATCGTACCTGATTCAGTTGATTCAATACTCTGTCTTACAGATGCAGCGTGTAGGAAAGAATCCAACACTGATGGTTGTGGATGTGTATTTGACAGAATACGGGTTAAGGTATAAAATTAAGCAGGTAATCTATCAAACCAATCCTATAAACTACTCTTGCCAAGAGAGATCAAATTGTAGTACTTAAGAATCGAATCCATAGAGAGCTAGGGCACATAATAGATTTTTGAGTCCTATAGGTTAAACTATGTAAGCTATATATAGAGGGTTTTGTACTGAGGTTTTATTCCAAAAAGAAAATTTGCTAAATAGTTAAACTGATTCAAATATGAAAATATAGATCTAGGGTTTCCAGGTAATTGAATTATAATGAATAAGATGCAAGGATTATGAAATATGCAAGGACCTTAATCACATTCCGACCCCCTCTCGTTCCAACTCTCGTATGCGAACAGAGGAGTCGACCATCGATCGACGGCGAAGGCTTAGTGTCGATCGACAGCTATCAAACAGGAAGTGTGTCCGCTAGGTTAATTAAACCAGCTCTCGCATGTATCTAACAACCTAACTCAATGGAATCAATTCATGCAAAGATTCTACTCTCTTGTTGTCTATGTCTTTGGTTCAGGGTTCTAGTTAGCTACTCTAGAACACAAACATTAAACACAATTCCAAAGATGGATATCTTTTCATCCTAGCAATCTTATTTTTGGGCTAATTCGACGATACAATAATGAACCCTAAATCAATAAGAGAATTACTCAAACATAATCACAGAAGAAATAAAAAACTGAATAATATAATGCATAAAATAGATAATAGAGTTCCAATACAATCTCTGAAGGAGTTCAGATCTTCTCCCCAAACCTACTAAAAACTCTAAACAATATTATGCTATGAAATCTCTAACTTGTAGTGTGTGGTGGTGGTTGTTGTCTTTTGCCTATACAATTGCAACACTTTATAAACTAGGTGAAAGCTAGGTCAAAACTCGTCAGGGGTATTCTTGTAAATTATCTTGAATTGGGCTTGAAGTTGGTCAATTGCTCTGCGAGTAGACCGTCGATCGACAGTAAGTGTTCACCGTCGATCGATGGCCACGCTTGACTTCGACTCTGACTGAACAACAATTGGATGTCCTCTCTGAATGCTCTACCAAGCTCCATTATCTTCATAATGCTCCAAAACGTACCTTGACCTGAAAAGACTCTAAAGCACAGTCTAGACATACATAGCAGACTCCAAATAGGGTCTGAATAACAAAGTATATCAACTCCCCCAAACTTAACTTTTTGCTTGTCTTCAAGGAAAACAGAGGTAGCTTGTGAAAGAGGTTTTGAAAAGCGGGGACTCACATAATACATAAGCATGACTATCACCCTAGTATATTGCAACCACATCGAATAATGCTAATCAAAGAAAAAAATTATATGCTTTATCCTAGTATAGCAACCAAATCCATTTTATCAGCAACTCAACAAATACTAATCCGACTCACCCCTCTACTGATCTCATTTCTTTGCATAAATTAAAATGCAGGTTTTACCTTGGGAATATTGATCAGAGAAAACATGGACTCAACTCCTGCAAACCTGCATGTATAGGTATAAAGCCTTTCATGATCCCTTTCTTTCCTCTTTTCTTTCAGGATCTTTTAAATCTCAATTTCAATGGACAATGATGCTGCTACAGTCCATCTTGCCATCTCATTTTCAATTTTTTTAATACATAGTTGTAGGCAAATAGTGGGGTCATCGGTAATTTACCTACCCCTCGTTTTTAACAATGTGTGACCATTCTTTTGAATTAGAATAGTGAGGTCATCGGTAATGTACCTCTAATACTCTCTGCAATCAACATGTCTAGCATTGGTGCTAAAGTATGGTTAGTCAATAAATAAGTTGTTGATCATAATCCCCTTCTTGACTCTATTAAAACTATTTGAACATTTTTAATAAATAAAATCTCAAAATAAGTAAAAGAATCAGCGACCTCCCCTAGACTTGAATTACACTGTCCCCAGTGATATATCGTCGGGTTGAGAGATAGTTGAGGTTACCAAACTCCATAAGGAGTGTCGACCGATGGTGAATGGTGGGTGTCGATCGATGGTAAACCATCCAAGCCGTCGACCGATGGTAATGTTGTGGCGTCGACCGATGGTGATCTCAAACTGTTCTACTCTTCCTTTGAAAACCTAAAATAATTAGATAAAAACCATAATTAATTACTAGATAATTAAGAGCTAAATTGTAAGCGCTTGGTTATAGTATTACGCTCGACGTTGTGAACTCTGGACTAGGAAGGCGTTTCATAAAACCAATGTGGAAAGCAAGTATTAATATAGTAAAGTTTCTTAAATCAATTTTACTATTTACTGCTTAATTATTACTTGCCTAGCTTTATTTTTATATTAATATAGTGTATCGACGCTCTTTATGGATTCGATCCCTAAGTACTACAATAATTCTCTTATTTGAGAGCGTAAAGTTGCTCATAAGGTCGTTTGAGAGATATCAAATTTGGCACCATTTACCGGGAGCATTGGATTCACCGTTACGTTTAATAGACATATTTTGTCTAGGTTTTTCTTTTATTTTACTTACTAAACAGAAAAAAATTCTTTGTCTTTCAAGTGCATGCTTAGCAGTACCAGAAGCAACGAGAAAGAAGAGCAGCTGTTCTCAGACCCTTCATCGTTAGAATGCACAATCTACAAAGAGAAGTGCACAAAATCTATCGACAACAAACCATCTTCGTCGACCGATATTTGTGAGAGAGCAACAATCGACACCATCACGTCTTCGTGGACCGACACAAACCCGTGAGAAATCAACATCGTGGCTACTCATTTCCAACGAGGGAAAATAATGGTGACTTGCATGACAAGGAGGGTCATCTGTGTAATGCAGCAGGTCAGAGACTTAATGATCAATGGGGCTGTAATCCCTGCTAATGCTGAGAATGCTGCAGAAACTGCTCATGCTGTAGTTAATGAGAATGTCCAAGCTGCTCAAACCTGAACATTGGCTTATTACAACCTTCCAAATGAATACTATGCCAACAAATGTGTTATTCGTCCTCATGCTTTCTAGAGGAACAATTTCAAGCTAAAGCCTGCAAACTTTACACTTGTGGGACAGATACCTTTTCATGGTCACCCACATAAGCATCCGATGGATCATCTTGAGAGGTTCGAGGATCTATTTTCTTCTATCAAAGCCAATGGAGCCCTTGAGGACAATCTTCTATGTAATCTTTTCAAGTACTCACTTGCTGGAGATGCTTCATATTGGCTTAGGAAGTTACCACTAGGATATCTTACATCCTAGGATGTTTTCATGAACTCCTTCCTGCGTAATTTCCTTGATGAATCACGATCTGAAGACTTGAGGAACAAAATTGCTACATTGACACATGAGCCTGCATAATCTTTCAAGAGTTCATAAATCAGATTCAAGTCATATTAGAGAGATTGTCCAACCATGGATTCAACAAGGTAAAATTTCTTAGTACCTTCTTCAGAGTCATCATTTTGGTTTACCAGATGGCTCTATTCACAGTTATTGATGAGAATTTCACCACTCGGAATCCAGAAGAGGTTGTGAGGCTTATCTAGAACTTGGCATCAAGCAACAACACCAAGAA
Organism: Moricandia arvensis; assembly: GCA_905132765.1. Lineage (NCBI taxonomy): Eukaryota > Viridiplantae > Streptophyta > Magnoliopsida > Brassicales > Brassicaceae > Moricandia > Moricandia arvensis. Next base: position 178,195 of record CAJHQP010000136.1, read on the forward strand.
CACTGATATAGAAAGGAAGATATCGGCTGTTATCCTTCGTAAGGAACATATGAATGAAGTGAAAGCCAAGCTGGACAATGTTCACAAGCTTCTTATGAAACAGGTGAGTTTTGTAGAAGATGTAAAGGTTGTTGATACCACCAATGAGAAGAGCGATCAAGAGGATGTGAACTACATCAGTGATACTGGTTTTCAGAAGTATGTGAATCAGAGTGGAAACATGAAATCCTAAGGCACTGGTCAGTGGGGTAATTACAAGCATAGTTCGCAGCACCAAAGAGCTTACAACAACAACAACAACAACAAAAAAAGTAGCTATGGAGCCTCTTTCTTACCAGAATCCTCCACCAATAACTCATGAAAGAAAGATAGAGAGTATGATTGATCAGGTTCTTGAGGGTCAACAGAAGTTAACAATGGATTTCAGTGGGGATATAGATACTGTATACACCAACCTGAATAACAAGTTAGAACCTCTCAGCACCCATGTGAAGAATTGGAGACTCAAGTGGTTCATAGTAGTGAAGCTGTGAGGAGACAAGAAGCATTGATTAAAGGAAAAGGAGATTTTAGACAGAAAACCACGTGAATTCCCTTATAGATGATGATTTTTGGCAAGTGGTGAAAGAGTAGAAACTCCAAGGAGACTTTCAAGTTGAAAGTTCTATGTCTTTCGGCAGTTTTCACTAGTGCCGATCGACACCCAAGACTGAACATCAATCGAAAGCCAACACTGAACATCGTTCGACACTTGAACCTGAGCACCGATCAACATCCCATGTTGAGTCTGTGGAATCTAGTGAATCGACAAGGGTCGATCGACACCAACACATGTTCGTCGATCGACACCGACCAGTGACCTACCAAATTTGATTACCAAGTATTGATGTAGAGCACCTGAATGCTTCAAGACACTCATCCAAGACATCAATATAGCCAACATGGGACACTAACGAGCAACATGAAGATACATCAGAGCCTATGATTGTTGAGAAAGCTACTTAGGTACAAACTTCTAAGAAGATGAAGAACAAGGCTCCTAAGATATGAAGAGAGAAGCTAATGAGAAAGAGATGGATAGTTTCACCAAGAGGATGTTGAGGATCCAGTGGACATGCTATTCGAAGACTTATTAGATCCACTGACTCTGGATGTTTTTCAGAGAGAGCAGAGAGACAAAAGAGGAAATTGAGCGTATGTTCCATCAGATCAGAGAGAAGATGAAGCAAAGGATTACATTGAAGAAGAAGAGTGACCCTGGGAAGTTCGTGGTTACCTACATGATTGGAGGTTACAGCTATGCTAACGCCCTCTGCGACACAGGTCCTTTAGTTAGTATTATGCCCATAATGATGACTGAGCAGCTGAGCCTGAAGACAGAACCTTGTAGCGATTCATTCACCTTTTTAGATTGCTCTGAGGAATTGTCATGAACATTCATGTACAAATCGGAAATGCCCTAATTCTAGTAGATTTTCATGTTATGGATATTCAGATAGACTGGAATTTTTCTTTATTACTTGGGAGAGCCTGTATGGCTACTGTAGGAGCTGTATATGATATGAAGACAAAACATGCTTTATCTCTCACTCATTAGTGAGATTGATTTCTATGATCTTGTTCAAGTGGTCAAGGGAAACACGCCCTACATTGAGATAGGAGATGATCATGGGTTTGTGGCAGTTTGTTACTTCGATTCTGGCACAGAGCATGAAGATGATGGAGAAGTGTTGATCGACACGCAACCAGCAGCATCAATCGACAGCCCTGCAATTCCAGAATTCCGAGAATCTTTTTTTTTTCCGGTTGATACCACAATTTCACCTAAAGGAACAGTTACGCGTAATAATATCTGAAGAACGTCAAGACAAATATGAGGCATCGATCTACGCTTTTCATCCGCCATCGATCAACACCATATCATTCCCAGAGTCCAGAAGATTCAACACAAAATAACCATCTGCCCCTCCTAAATTCAGAAGATTCGAACAACCTTCAATTTACTGATATTGTGTTTTATTACGAGCTCTAGTCTTATATCTTTATAAAAAGAGTTTTATGGAGTCAAGTAGAGGATAATGAATTTTTAAATTTTTACTTATTATTTAACCACTCTCTAGCACCATTCTTTGAGGTTATTGATTGCAAGATGTATTGAATAGAAACACCAAAGTGGATCACCTTCCAATAACATCCATCCTAGCTAAGGATGTCTGAAGGAACCAAAACTGACTTCCAACCTTACTTAACTTTATTTGCTGTTATGGGGCTTAGTATACACTGGATCAGATTTTTCCTACAAGTCTGGAAGGTAGAAGTTTGTGTGTTTATGGTTCCCTTCTCTCATCTCTCTTCGCATTAAGAAAAAGAAAAAGCTTGAGATGCCCTGAAAGATGCGAGGGGTAAGTAAATTACCCGTGACACCATTATTTTATATCAGAAAGGAATGATCACACATTGTTGGAAGTGAGGGGTAGGTACATAACTGATGACACCATTATTCGCCTACACTTTGTGAAAGAAAATAATAAAAAATAAAAAATTCTAAAAGAAAAAAAAGAAAGAAGAAAAAGAAAAAGAAAGAGATTCAGAGAAAGAAAAGAAACGAAAAGAAAAGAGAGAGAGGAAATGAATCAGAGAAGGCAACCTGTGTGTTCAAATACTTGATAGGGTAAGAGTTCATGTGTTCTTTGATCGATACTCCCAATATTTAGCCTACCCATTTTTTTTCGCAGAAATGAGGTCACTTAGCTAGTCAGGTGGAACCAACTATGCACTGGGCTGGAAGGTTTGGTTTCTAAGCTAAAGTCTAGTATATGGAATTACTCTTAAAGTTGGCACCAATATGATATGGCTTGCAACATTGCAGAGATGAAAGTAGTAAGTTTAAAAATTGTGTGAGTCCATGTGTTTTCAAACCTATTGACAGGATTTTCCTATGTTCTGCTTGAGGAAAAACAAAAGGATGTCTGGAAGAGTTGATACAGTATGGATTTCAGAAATTTTCATCCATACTATATGAAATGTTTTGGATATGTTATATGTGTTTGGAGTTTATTTTAGAGTCTCTTCAGGTCCTGTATGTTTTTGAGCAATGTGGAGATTATGGAGCATTCTAGAGTTTAATGTTGAGGAAATTTGTAGCTATTGAAAAACAGAAGTCAAAGTCGAGATTCAGGAAGTGTGTCGATCAAAAACACCCTATTGGTATCGATCAACGCGGACTTGAGAGATTGGGTTGTGGGAACCGAAATTCACACTGTCGATTTCCTTAAATGGAGGAAGCCAAGATTCTTGACTTTCCCTGAGGATCCAGATCCCTTGCATAAACACACAAATATGAAAAAGGATGAAAAGAATTTTGTCAACAGTGGAGAACAAGAAAACAAAGCAGTAAAATGTTAGAAGTATGGAACTCACTGGTCTAGCCGCCTAGTCTAAAGTTCTCCTAAAGCTAACAAAGATTTCCTAATGTCTAATTTTTGGATCCCCTTCCTTCAAAGCTCGTAGTCGTATATATATAGTCTCCTAAAGTCGGCAATCTTCCCTTATTCTCTCAAGATTGTAGTATATGTTCTTCTCGCATATTTCCTTATCCTCCCATCCTTCATGATTATCTCGGAAAGTTTACATTTGTCCATTTTCCCATTTTATTTATGGCTACATGTAAACCGTCAATGCAATTTGGGCCTGTTCTCATTTTAAGCCATACATTGGCTTTTGTCGTATTTTAGGCCATTTAGGGCCGTTTTATGACTTACGCGTATTTGCGATTATTTTTGGAGAAATCGTCGATTTGTTTGATGTCCGTATTCTAAGTCGTTGGTCTTTATGAACTGAATAAACTCATTTATTCTTGGATATGATGGTGTTAACTTAACCCGTATCATCCTGACGTTTGACTTGAACATTTTATGAGAGAACACGTAGAACTTGTTTTCTTGGTAAAACCTCAACAAAAACTCCGATTGATATGAAACAAAAGAAATTTTGATCGAGATTCAAAGGGGAACATGATGAGAATCCTGTAGGGTGCTGTTACACTCAGTGTTGATGAGGAATATCTCTGCATGGTGATGAGAGAGGGTGTGAGGCGATGAGAGAGCTGAGTGGCGATAGCAGAGGCTGTGTATGGCGATGAGATTCTTGTGTGGCGATGGGAGAGGATATGTGTGGCAATGAGAGAGGCTGTGTGTGGCGGTGAGAGCCTTGTGTGGCGATGAGAGAGCAATGTGGCGCTCAAAGAATCTCTAGGTGGAGATGAGAGAGCTGTGTGGCTATCAGAGAGGCTGTGGGGCGGTGAGAGAGCTGTGTGGCGATCACATAAGATGTATGTGGCAATGAGTGAGCTCTGTGGCGATCAGAGAAGCTCTGTGTGGTGTTGAGAGCCTTGTGTGGTGATTGATGTGATCATGGAAAGCACCAAGGAATATGATGTGATCATGGACCAGATTACCAAAGAGGGCAAAGAGATCTTAGACGAGCCTCATGATACCACAATGCACCAGCAGCCTGGTGATGATGCTCTGACCATTCCAGAAGGTCCCATGACTCGTTCCAGAGTCAAGAAACTTAAGGAGACAGTTGTAGGATTACTCACTTCACATCCACAATAAGAAGAAAGTCTTGGACAAGGTTTGATCCGAGATATCTTGATCACCATTCAAGCTATCTCTACATCAAGCTGAGTTAGTGTCTAGGCAAGACATTTGGTGTGTGCTCTTTTCCTTGCTTTTGGTTTTGTCCCACGAGGTTTTCCATAGGAATGTTTTTAACGAGGCCACGACTTGTCTTACAAATCAATTAGGCCCTATCTCGGCCCAAGACTAGCAGAAGTCCTTTTATTTTAAGCTTATGTTATGTTATAAACTATAGTTTCCATTTTAATGTTTTCGAAACCCTAGAGAGTATGTTCTCTGGTTTCTCTTATTTAAGGGTTTTCCCTAACCCTATTGTAGGCACGCAATCTTTTATCTAAAACCTAGTTTTCTCTCTTCTCTCTTGTCTTTGACGAGTTGAAGGTTTCTGGTGTGTAATATCCAGAGTTAAGGGCTTCTTATTTGGTGTGTCATATCCAAATCAGTCGCCAAGGAGTATCAAGAGAACATCCATCCTCTTGTGTCACCATTCAATCCACAAACCTTGAAGAACTTGAGTCTCTGATTCGTTCTTGCAAGGATCTATCCTCCCAATAAACCAAAGAGCATCCTAGGGGTGCATCAAGTGGTATCAGAGCAACTTTGGTTTGGGAAGTACTCGTTCTCTCTTGTTTCTTTTTGTTTCATCAGCAATAAACCTTTGTTAAACTTGAACAAGCAGTAGATCTAATCTGTTTAGGGCTGCTCGAAACTCATAGAGATTAGACAAGGTTTAAAGCTTTTTCCTTTTTGCTTGCGGAAACCCTAGAATGTTAACCCTAGCCGCATAAGTTCTTTGCTCTTTAAATCTCTTTGTTTCATCTGCTAATCAACTTAATCATCTTGAACACGAGTAGATTTAGGTTGTTTAGGCTGCTAGAAAACCTTAGAGAAGTTTAGACAAAGTTTAAAGGATTTTCCTTTTTGTTTAGTAGGCGGAAACCTTATTCCTTTTTGACCTAGCCGCATATCCTTTTTGCTTTTGTCTTGCAAAACAAGCTTAATTTTGTGTTCATCTTTTTCCTTTTTACTTGTCTTGTTTGCCTAGAATCTTTTTACTGGATGTCTCGTTTTCCTTTGTGCAGGAAGCAATAGGGACCGAGTCTGAGGAGGAAGCAACTTTCGTACCATGGCAGGAGATAAGAAAGGAGTTCTCAATAAGGATGAAAGTCTGTTACTTAAGGTTATGAATGCTCAGCTGCAGCAGAAGATGAAAACCAGCCATGATAAACTCTGGCCGGAGTTTAGACAGGATCTCCAACAAGCTAATGGTCATAGTCTTGAGTCTAGAAGCAACGAGAGGAGACTGAGACGTGGGCATGAAAGCAGAGGCAGTAGCAGAGACAAATTTGCTGATCAAAAGATGAAAATCCCTCCTTTCTATGGTGATGCTGATCCTGCTGCATATGTGGAGTGGGAAGAGAAGATGTAGTTGATTTTTAGTAGTCAACACTGTGCTGAAAAAAGAAGTTTCAGATGACTACTGCTGAGTTTTGTGGTTATGGTTGGAGATGGTGGAATCACTTGATAAGGTCCAGAAGACTTGATGGAAAAGAACCCGTGGAAACTTGGCATAAGCTGAGGACTTTGATGCGAAGAGAGTATGTTCCAAGACAGTACCACAAGGAAGTACTTCGAAAACAACCATTTGAGACAAAGCTCTACTCTTCAATCTCAGTTCAGACACAACCTGACAGCAAGAGATCACGTCCATCCAGTACTTTTGGTTCATCTAGCAAGGCAGTAACCTGTTACAGCAAAGATAAAACAGAAAAACATTCCTGGTTCAGTGAGGAAGATAAAAATAAGTTATTACAAGTAATGGTGGATGTGGAGAAGCAATTCAAAGGGACCAACTCTGGACGTTCATCACAGCACCAAGAACCAGACTCAGCTGCACAATCAGATTTAACTGCACCAATTCAAGAAGCTCAAACAGAAACATCTTTGGTAAAAAGAAAGTCTGGGACAGAACAAGAGTGTTCTCTTTTCTTACCTCAGCCTGAGTTTAATTTTAGTACTTCTTGTGGTGAGCTAAATTTTCTTGAACTGGTGCCACCGAGTAGCCTTGTTTTAGTGTCACAGGTTGCAAAGGAAGAAACAGCAGAGAAAGAACCAGAGTAATCAACACATGGAGAAGAGCTAGAACGGCACAAAAACTTGCAGTCTGAAACAGCTCATGAATCCTTGTCTTATGACTTACAAGAGCACAGTAAGGAATTTAATGTGCTTGCTTCTGTGCCTGAAATGTTTGTTAAAGTGAGTACTTCAGACATAAAACGTTTTGATCTTGACAAAGTAAAAGATTTTTGTGTTTCAAAATCTGTTTTTGAAAACATGTTTAAATATTTTAAAGAACTTAAACCAGAAAACCTATTTGATCAAAAACGTTTTCCAAATCAAAATAAAAACATTTCTGGTCATATTTTGAGTCTTGATCATTTTCTGAAACATAGAAAAAGCTTTGATCACTTAGAAAAGGTTTTAGAGCTTGAGTTGAAACAAACTGATTTCTGTTTAAGAAAACCTTGTGATTCATTTGCTAGAACTAAAGAGAAGAATTTTGTTGTGAATTCTAGGCATGATTTGATCACTAATGATTATCTTACACCTACATATGTCTTGAAAGAACCTAAGAAGCTGAACGAACCGAAATTGCATCATGCTGGTGTTAGGTTTGAGATTTTGAAATCTGCAAATATCTCTGAGCTTGAGATTGATTGTTTGTGTGCTGAAAATGATTCTAAACGTGTAGGATTGTTCTTTGAGGATATTCTAGTGTATAACACTTTCTTTGATAAACCTGTTGCACAATAGAAACTAGAACTCTCTGCTTCTGAATGTGTGAACTTGATCCTTGATGATATTTGGGTCTGTAATATTTTCTTTGATATGCATAGTAGATGGAAGAGTCATACTGTTTTGTGCTCTGGGGACATCCTTGTCTATAATACTTTCTTTGACCTGATAACACACTTGACTTGTTCAAAACAAGCTGAGAAAGGTACATGTGAAAATAGGAGCTACAATGATCAGAGTATCAATGATGAGTCTTTGGCTAAGTTGGAGAAGCACCAAGCAAATCTTGAAAACTGTCTAGTCGCCAGCTGTGATATAGGAGCTGTCAGAAGATCCTATCTCATCAACCAAAACGATTTAGGCCATGAAACCAAATGCATTAGAAACTTAACTCATCAGGCTCTCACGTCGAATTGGACTCATGTCCAAAGCTTCTCAGGTGAAAGAATTATGGGTTCTACAAGTCAGGTGATCCTATCTCTGCTTTGTTTGAATTTTGCTAAGTTTAGAACATCTCAAACCTATCTATGGCGACCAGGTGAGCATGCTAAGGTAAGTGGTAATGTTTTCAATGATTCTTTTATCACTCTTTACACAGATATAATACTTTTGTTTTTATCAAAAGAGCCAAGTATAGATTTCAGGAAAGCTTTGAAGGGTGTAAGGAGAAGCTACAAGCGTGAGGAAGATATGAGGTTCAAACCACCATATTTGGACCAGGATAAGCACCAAGGCGTCACTTGCTTCATCATCATCATCAAAGAAGCACCTCCAGATGCAAAATACAAGCCAAAACCGAGCAGAAAAGGATTTGGACTATTTCTCTTACTCTATGATAAAATTTTATGTGCTAACTTATTGTGTGTCAAAGAGTATGATGCAGGTTTGAGTAATGATTCAGGAAGCAAACGGATCAGTCCCTTCTACATATCCGAACCAATCAGAAACAATGCCTATCAAAGAGTCTTGAAAGGTAAGTGTAATCTGATTTTTAACTTTGATGTTACTGATTTGGTTCCCTCTATTGCAGGTAAAACAGATTTGAGGACAAATCTTTTTGAAGGGGGAGGGGATGATGTGATCATGGAAAGCACCAAGGAATATGATGTGATCATGGACCAGATTACCAAAGAGGGCAAAGAGATCTTAGACGAGCCCCATGATACCACAATGCACCAGCAGCCTGGTGATGATGCTCTGACCATTTCAGAAGGTCCCATGACTCGTTCCAGAGTCAAGAAACTTAAGGAGACTGTTGTAGGATTACTCACTTCACATCCACAACAAGAAGAACGTCTTGGACAAGGTTTGATCCGAGATATCTTGATCACCATTCAAGCTATCTCTACATCAAGCTGAGTTAGTGTCTAGGCAAGACATTTGGTGTGTGCTCTTTTCCTTGCTTTTGGTTTTTTCCCACGAGGTTTTCCGTAGGAATGTTTTTAACGAGGCCACAACTTGTCTTACAAATCACTTAGGCCCTATCTCGGCCCATGACTAGCAGAAGTCCTTTTATTTTAAGCTTATGTTATGTTATAAACTATAGTTTCCATTTTAATATTTTCGAAACCCTAGAGAGTATGTTCTCTGGTTTCTTTTATTTAAGGGTTTTCCCTAACCCTATTGTAGGCACGCAATCTTTTATCTAAAACCTAGTTTTCTCTCTTCTCTCTTGTCTTTGACGAGTTGAAGGTTTCTGGTGTGTAATATCCATAGTTAAGGGCTTCTTATTTGGTGTGTCATATCCAGATCAGTCGCCTAGGAGTATCAAGAGATCATCCATCCCTCTTGTGTCACCATTCAATCCACAAACCTTGAAGAACTTGAGTCTCTGATTCGTTCTTGCAAGGATCTATCCTCCTAATCAACCAAAGAGCATCCTAGGGGTGCATCAAGTGGTATCAGAGCAACTTTGGTTTGGGAAGTACTCGTTCTCTCTTGTTTCTTTTTGTTTCATCAGCAATAAACCTTTGTTAAACTTGAACAAGAAGTAGATCTATTCTGTTTAGGGCTGCTCGAAACTCATAGAGATTAGACAAGGTTTAAAGCTTTTTCCTTTTTGCTTGCGGAAACCCTAGAATGTTAACCCTAGCCGCATAAGTTTTTTGCTCTTTAAATCTCTTTGTTTCATCTGCTAATCAACTTAATCATCTTGAACACGGGTAGATTTAGGTTGTTTAGGCTGCTAGAAAACCTTAGAGAAGTTTAGACAAAGTTTAAAGGATTTTCCTTTTTGCTTAGTAGGCGGAAACCCTATTCCTTTTTGACCTAGCCGCATATTCTTTTTGCTTTTGTCTTGCAAAACAAGCTTAATTTTGTCTTCATCTTTTTCCTTTTTACTTGTCTTGTTTGCCTAGAATCTTTTTACTGGTTGTCTCGTTTTCCTTTGTGCAGGAAGCAATAGGGACCGAGTCTGAGGAGGTAAGCAACTTTCGTACCATGGCAGGAGATCAGAAAGGAGTCCTCAATAAGGATGAAAGGCTGTTACTTAAGGTTATGAATGCTCAGCTGCAGCAGAAGATGAAAACCAGCCATGATAAACTCTGGCAGGAGTTTAGACAGGATCTCCAACAAGCTAATGGTCATAGTCTTGAGTCTAGAAGCAACGAGAGGAGACTGACACGTGGGCATGAAGGCAGAGGCAGTAGCAGAGACAAATTTGCTGATCAAAAGATGAAAATCCCTCCTTTCTATGGTGATGCTGATCCTGCTGCATATGTGGAGTGGGAAGAGAAGATGTAGTTGATTTTTAGTAGTCAACACTGTGCTGAAAAAGAAGGTTCAGATGACTACTGCTGAGTTTTGTGATTATGCTTGGAGATGGTCGAATCACTTGATAAGGTCCAGAAGACTTGATGGAAAAGAACCCGTGGAAACTTGGCATAAGCTGAGGACTTTGATGCGAAGAGAGTATGTTCCAAGACAGTACCACAAGGAAGTACTTCGAAAAAAATCATTTGAGACAAAGCTCTACTCTTCAATCTCAGTTCAGACACAACCTGACAGCAAGAGATCACGTCCATCCAGTACTTTTGGTTCATCTAGCAAGGCAGTAACCTGTTACAGCAAAGATAAAACAGAAAAACATTCCTGGTTCAGTGAGGAAGATAAAAAGAAGTTATTACAAGTAATGGTGGATGTGGAGAAGTAATTCAAAGAGACCAACTCTGGACGTTCATCACAGCACCAAGAACCAGACTCAGCTGCACAATCAGATTTAACTGCACCAATTCAAGAAGCTCAAACAGAAACATCTTTGGTAAAAAGAAAGTCTGGGACAGAACAAGAGTGTTCTCTTTTCTTACCTCAGCCTGAGTTTAATTTTAGTACTTCTTGTGGTGAGCTAACTTTTCTTGAACTGGTGCCACCGAGTAGCCTTGTTTTAGTGTCACAGGTTGCAAAGGAAGAAACAGCAGAGAAAGAACCAAAGCAATCAACACATGGAGAAGAGCTAAAACGGCACAAAAACTTGCAGTCTGAAACAGCTCATGAATCCTTGTCTTATGACTTACAAGAGCACTGTAAGGAAATTAATATGCTTGCTTCTGTGCCTGAAATGTTTGTTAAAGTGAGTACTGCAGACATAAAACGTTTTGATCTTGACAAAGTAAAAGATTTTTGTTTTTCAAAATCTGTTTTTGAAAACATGTTTAAATCTTTGAAAGAACTTAAACCAGAAAACCTATTTGATCAAAAACGTTTTCCAAATCAAAATAAAAACATTTCTGGTCATATTTTGAGTCTTGATCAGTTTCTGAAACATAGAAAAAGCTTTGATCACTTTGAAAAGGTTTTAGAGCTTGAGTTGAAACAAACTGATTTCTGTTTAAGAAAACCTTGTGATTCATTTGCTAGAACTAAAGAGAAGAACTTTGTTGTGAATTCTAGGCATGATTTGATCACTAATGATTATCTTGCACCTACATATGTCTTGAAAGAACCTAAGAAGCTGCATGAACCAAAATTGCATCATGCTGGTGTTAGGTTTGAGATTTTGAAATCTGCAAATATCTCTGAGCTTGAGATTGATTGTTTGTGTGCTGAAAATGATTCTAAACGTGTAGGATTGTTCTTTGAGGATATTCTAGTGTATAACACTTTCTTTGATAAACCTGTTGCACAATTGAAACTAGAACTCTCTGCTTCTTAATGTGTGAACTTGATCCTTGATGATATTTGGGTCTGTAATATTTTCTTTGATATGCATAGTAGATGGAAGAGTCATACTGTTTTGTGCTCTGGGGACATCCTTGTCTATAATACTTTCTTTGACCTGATAACACACTTGACTTGTTCAAAACAAGCTGAGAAAGGTACATGTGAAAATAGGAGCTACAATGATCAGAGTATCAATGATGAGTCTTTGGCTAAGTTGGAGAAGCACCAAGCAAATCTTGAAAATTGTCTAGTCCCCAACTGTCATATAGGAGCAGTCAGAAGATCCTATCTCATCAACCAAAATGATTTAGGCCATGAAACCAACTGCATTAGAAAATTAACTCATCAGGCTCTCACTTCGAATTGGACTCATGTCCAAAGCTTCTCAGGTGAAAGAATTATGGGTTCTACAAGTCAGGTGATCCTATCTCTGCTTTGCTTGAATTTTGCTAAGTTTAGAACATCTCAAACCTATCTATGGCGACCAGGTGAGCATGCTAAGGTAAGTGGTAATGTTTTCAATGATTATTTTATCACTCTTTACACAGATATAATACTTTTGTTTTTATCAAAAGAGCCAAGTATAGATTTCAGGAAAGCTTTGAAGGGTGTAAGGAGAAGCTACAAGCGTGAGGAAGATATGAGGTTCAAACCACCATATTTGGACCAGGCTAAGCACCAAGGCATCACTTGCTTCATCATCATCATCAAAGAAGCACCTCCAGATGCAACATACAAGCCAAAACCGAGCAGAAAAGGATTTGGACTATTTCTCTTACTCTATGATAAAATTTTATGTGCTAACTTATTGTGTGTCAAAGAGTATGATGCAGGTTTGAGTAATGATTCAGGAAGCAAGCGGATCAGTCCCTTCTACATATCCGAACCAATCAGAAACAATGCCTATCAAAGAGTCTTGCAAGGTAAGTGTAATCTGATTTTTAACTTTGATGTTACTGATTTGGTTCCCTCTATTGCAGGTAAAACAAATTTGAGGACAAATCTTTTTGAAGAGGGAGGGGATGATGTGATCATGGAAAGCACCAAGGAATATGATGTGATCATGGACCAGATTACCAAAGAGGGCAGAGAGATCTTAGACGAGCCCCATGATACCACAATGCACCAGCAGCCTGGTGATGATGCTCTGACCATTCCAGAAGGTCCCATGACTCGTTCCAGAGTCAAGAAACTTATGGAGACTGTTGTAGGATTACTCACTTCACATCCACAACAAGAAGAAAGTATTGGACAAGGTTTGATCCGAGATATCTTGATCACCATTCAAGCTATCTCTACATCAAGCTGAGTTAGTGTCTAGGCAAGACATTTGGTGTGTGCTCTTTTCCTTGCTTTTGGTTTTGTCCCACGAGGTTTTCCGTAGGAAGGTTTTTAACGAGGCCACGACTTGTCTTACAAATCATTTAGGCCCTATCTCGGCCCAAGACTAGCAGAAGTCCTTTTATTTTAAGCTTATGTTATGTTATAAACTATAGTTTCCATTTTAATGTTTTCGAAACCCTAGAGAGTGTGTTCTCTGGTTTCTTTAATTTAAGGGTTTTCCCTAACCCTATTGTAAACACGCAATCTTTTATCTAAAACCTAGTTTTCTCTCTTCTCTCTTGTCTTTGACGAGTTGAAGGTTTCTGGTGTGTAATATCCAGAGTTAAGGGCTTCTTATTTGGTGTGTCATATCCAGATCAGTCACCTAGGAGTATCAAGAGATCATCCATCCCTCTTGTGTCACCATTAAATCCACAAACCTTGAAGAACTTGAGTCTCTGATTCGTTCTTGCAAGGATCTATCCTCCCAATCAACCAAAGAGCATCCTAGGGGCGCATCAGTGATCATAGTGACTGATGGGTGATGAGATAGCTGTGTGGCTATCACAAAAGCTGTGTGTGGCGCTGAGAGCCTTGTGTAGGCGAAAAAGAGCTATGTGGCGATCTGAGAGGCTGTTTGTGGCGATGAGAGCCTTGTTAGGCGATGAGAGCCTTGTTAGGCGATGAGAAAGCTGTGTGGCGATTAGAGAGACTGTGTATGATGATGCGATCCTTGTGAGGCGATGAGAGAAGCTGTGGGGCGATGAGAGAGGTCTTGTGTGGCGATGAGAACCTTCCATTCTCCTCTTCGTTGTCTCTTCCTATCTAGTTAACCATCTGTACAATCTGTGGGAACCAAAACTTGCACCATCGATTTTAGTGAATGAAGAAAAATTAAGACTCTAGATTTTCCTTGAAGATCCGTATTCTCTGTGAGGGCAACGGAAAATTCTCAAATAAATGCAGAAAATATAGAAACAAAACAAAACGAATTGATATAATAATAGATCTTATTTCGAACATGCGTAAGAGCGTAGCGATAGTTACAACATATTGTAAAAGCTTCAGCCACAAGATCCGTCAGCAAGTTTTCTAGTTCTAGTCACCTAAATCCTTAAACCTTTTTGAGTCGCAGCTCGATTACTAAAGGCGAAAAAGACGCAAGAAAGATTTTATTGATTTCAGACTGAACCTTTAGAAAGGCTGCCTACGTGCCTCTTTCGAGGATCAAGCAAACGTAATTCAATTTACAGTTTGAAAAAGAGATAGAACTGCCTTTGCAAGTTCATCTAGTAATCGAGTGGAAGACATAGAAAACTAAGCATGTCGAGAATAATGCCTAAGGTTCCTAAGTGTAGAGAGTTCTAAGAGTCTGAAATTTTTTCCATGTGCTCCGTTTCTTGGCTCTCCTTATATATGCCTACAATGTCGGTTGTTTTTCCTTCTATGCCCCCGATTCGATTTTATCTCTTTGTGGAAATCTTCCTTATCCTCTCGGTCCTCATGATTATCCTGGAAACTTGAAATTTATCTTATTTACCATACAAGATAGTCCGTCATTGTAGTTTGGGCTCATTCTCATTTAAAATCGTAAGTGGGCTTCTGCCACATTCTTAGACCTTCTCGGGTCATTTTTTGCCTTAAAATTTTTTACGATTTCTTTCGGAGAAATTGCCTTTTATAGGATGTTCGCTCCCATAACGTTTATTCCATGAGATAATAAAACTCATTTGTATAGTCGAGATAACGATGGTGTCAAGTTAATCGTTATCATTTCATACGATTGATTCAAACTTTTACGAGAAAACGACTCCTTGCTATTTTTATAGTAGAATTTCAATGGTAGCTCCAGTCAAGACTAAAAAAGAGATAGTTTGATCAAGACTATGAGAGCAAGAAAGTTATAGGAAGCTAGTCTCGCTTGCTGGAGAAACAAAATGGGAGACATAGTGTTTTTGCCACCCATTGGCAATGAGGAAGAGGTGTGGCCGCCCTTTTGCAGCTAGGAAGAAGCGTGGCTGCCCGCTGGCTGCGAGGAAGGAGCGTGGCTGCCTGCTGGCTGCCAGCGTGGCCGCCCACTGGGTGCGAGGAAGGAGCATGACAGCCCGTTGGTTGCCAGCGTGGCTGCCCGCTGGCTGTGAGGAAGGAGTGTGTCAGCCAGCTGGCTGCCAGCGTGGTGTCGCCTTGGGGGCGATTTGAGCCTCTATGGTGATGAGATGCACTGTCTGGCGATGAGAGAGTGTTGGCCCATTCGTTGATTGCTTCGTGTACTTTTGGAACCATTTCATTTGTTTTATGAGAGCTTTACCGTATACATTTTCTGAAAGTTGTTTTGCGGAAGATTATCATAGATTATACTATGATGTTTTTATGTGGAAACTTTCCGAATTTTGTTTGACGAAAGATTGTTTCGTAAAACTCGCCATTTATCACAAAAACCTTCCAAAAGAACATTTTTCGATATTTTCATGCTTGGATAGAAATTAATTTTATTCCTTGTCCGGGTTGAAATATACAAAGTTTGTTCTTGTATCCTTATGCAAATTTGTTTGTCTTATGCTGTATAGTTGTTTTTTAAAATTTCCAGCTCATATTTGTTTAAGGCACAATTTCTCGGAAGATTTTATCTGTTGATTTTTCCTTGAACGATTTTGTCCTCAACAATTATTCCCCAGATCGTAAGATCTTACGTGTAATTTCTTGCGAGGTAGTGATAGGCGTCGAATCAATGGCTAAAAATGTCCGTTGGCGAAACCAGTTTTTTTATTTATTGTCGTTGAAGGCGGCCTACGTACCCTTTTGAAAGGTCAAGCCTTCCATAGTTCATTCTGGAGTTACAATTCTTATGACGTTTTTTCCAGTGAGATCTTTACGGTCTACTTATATGTCGTGTGGATCTTTTCGAGCATGTTGTTGTCGATGGCATTTTATATTTGACCTTTATCGGCCTCGAGACTAGCCTTGAGGCTTTTTGTTTTGGATTTATGAAGTCGTGTGTTATCTCCTCTTAAAAACGTGTAGAATAGCCATATGCGGAGATGAGAGAAAGAGCGTGAGTTGTTTTCTCATATCTAATGCTCAGTGGATCATCATACTTGTCCTTGTGTAATACGATAATACTCAAAGGCTTTTTGTTTGCGGAGTCTCATAAACATACAAATATAAGCGAATGGAAATATTTTGGAATCGCGTATCGGTTTGTTGATACTATGCCTTGAGATGTGAAATACCAATATGATGGGCTTAGGGCAAGACCTAGACTTACTATCGGTTTACGGTTTTCGATGACTGTTTTGGCTTAAATCACCAGTTGCGGTTTCGACCTGAATCCATCTCAATATGGAAGTCTGCGAAAGGTCCTCGGCTTATGTGACTTGCATTGATCGGAAACAGAGCATCTCTCCCAAGACAAAATCGAAGTCGTCTGGAAGTGCTGACCAAAAATTTGGAATTCTTTTATAGCGCGTTGTTATACTTGTGTCGGATGTCTGAGAGCCTATCTCTATGGAGGGGGGTGCTGGCTAAGTCTGTTTAGGATGTGGGGGTTCGTTTGTTGTGATCAGCAACAAACGTAATGGTAAGTATTACCATTTGAGTTTGAGCCTTCACGAAGGATGTATGTTTGAGAAGATGTTAGTGCGTATGAATGTTTGAGTTTCCAAAACAAAACTTTCATCTAGGAAGTTCTCTTACGTCGAGTACTTCAAATGTCTGTGACGTCTCGCGGCACTAAAGACTGGATATTTCTTTTGAGTAAAATTTTACGTTATGAGAACATGTTAGATAAGTTTTTTTCGTTTAGTATGAAGGTCCCGTTTGATCTTGTGACCAAGAAATACTTTGGTTTGTTCGCAGACGTTTACGCAGCCAAAGTTTGTTTGTATAGCGAATTAATCGAGAGTTTCTTTCGTATAGAAATTTTCTTTCGTATGCCGCGTTTCTGACTGAAGCGTCTGAGGGCTTAGAGATTTTTTTTTGGTGGTGCGAGGGTTTTGTTTTAACCTTGCTGCAGTGGAACATTTTAGTTTGTTTGCGGATGTTTTGTAGCCAAAACTTTGATTTCTATTGTGATGTTAAATTGTTTGATTTGTTATCAAGGAATTAGGACCAAGAGGTCGCATAAATTTGTCCTTGGGACGAAGAATATTTTGTCACTATGTTTTGTGATGAGTTTTCCTTCCGATATTTACTTGTGTATTTTTATGGATGTTTCGTATATCTCTAGAAGCTTTGTTACGAGTGTTTCCTTGTATCCCGTGTTTTATGGGTAAAACATTGCGAGCTTAAAGTGAATTGTGAACATATAAAACTTTGTCGATCGTTGACAGTTCAATTTTCCGTAAACCGTTAGGTTGCTAGGACTGAGTCTTGTTATAAAGAATTTATCGTATGATTTCTGCTTCTGGGTTATACGATAATTATTTGTGTAATCGCCAAGGTTTTGGCTTGGCGTAAAGGTTTTTTCGGCTTGACAGCCAAGGACATTGTAGGTCAAGGGTTAGACCATGGCACTTTCGTGTTCACATTAAGGTCATATTAGTTTAGAATTGTCCTCAAAGCGGATGCTGAATTCTGGTTCGGAGTTCTACGGGAAGGCGTAACTGGCCGAGGGACAAAGAGAGTTCGTCGAGATTAATAGGCCAAGTATGCTGGAGTTTTCCATATTAATATGGCCGATGGTTGTAGAAAATGATTTTCCACTTTAGATTTCAGTTATACGATGAATGTTTCATAGAATGTTTCCTTTAGTCGTATGAAAGTTGTTTTGTTTACCCGGATGTAACCGAGGGAAGTGAAAGGCAGAAGCAAACGAGTTGCATGGCTAAAAGAAGAGATCTGTTAGATCATAGTGCGAAGAGATAAAGTTTGGATTGGTTTTCCAAAGTCGGATCATACGACTTCATTTTACTATACAAAAATTATCTACAACACTTCTTGGTTAAACATGTTATGTTTATTTTCAAAAGTTGTTTCGTATGACATGATCTGACTTTACAAATGATTTTTTGTGTAATTTTTACGAGAAGAGTTTCTCATAAAAGTAAATGGAGAGTGTTTCTTGTAGATTAGTCGTGATGTTTGCGAACGAGGATTAGGTTTTCTGCCTTCGCGTTTTTATATTGCGAAGTCGTTTTGCATGATAAAGAAAGTGTTTTCCTGTAGTTTTTTGTATAAAATGTTTTAGTTATATGAAAGTAATGGGTGACCGGTTTTATGAACATAGTAGATTGGCGCTATGTATGTAGATGTCAAAGTAGCGATGTTACAGCAGATTTTACGAGAAACGTTTCCGCTTTGATTTCGATATTCGGTGAAAGTTGGTTGGAGTCACTCATGGAGTTTACTGAGGTTTATATTGTTATAATCTATTCGCGGAACATTTTCGTGGGTTTTTTTAGAGGAATTCTCAAGAAATATTCGTTTCTCAAGCGGAACGTATCAGTCAACCTGCAGTAGATCTAGTTCACGAGCGGGGAGAAAGCATTCTCTTTTTTATGCTTGCTACTACTTATTTTCTCGATTTTGCTTGTCGCAAAGTTTTTTGATGTTTTTCCATGACTCACTTGGTTCAATGGTAACTAGGACACTGCTTTGATGTTTGAAGATTTCTCATATAGTTTTTGACTGTTTAGGTATGCCACTAGCGTTTAGACGAATCTTAGACCGTCGTTTTCCTTTTGGATGATTTAGAAGGGTTAGTTTACCTTATGTCGCAAGATTTTGCTTTGTCGAAAGCGTTTTCTTGATGCCGAGGAAAAGGTTTTTGAAGTATGGGAATATACGAGTATAGTATACATACCTACTCCCTCCCTTTTTTTTTACGAAAGGTAACGCCTGAACCGATCTTTTGAAGGGTTATGTACGTTTTTCTTTCAACAATTGAGATGATCGACAATATGGGTCGATTTAAAGGCGACGTTTGGATTGTGATATTTGATTTTTTTTCAGGTTGACGACTTGGAAAATGTCGGTTTTAAGAAAATTCCTAGGAACGAGTCAGATTTAAGATGACGTTTGGATCTCTAGTTCTTTCTTTCTTTAGAAAGCGAGATGTGTATTCTTGAATGTGTGTAGATCATTTCTCTATTTTATGAAAGATTAGATTGGGTTGCAAGTTCTGCCTTAACAGTTAAGGAACAAAAGAAGGAGATCGGAAAAAATTTCCTAAGACTAAGTGTTAGGCCCCGACCCGGATTTCCTTACTGCTGGTACGTCCGTGGGTCGCCTTCTTCGACCAAGCATGACCCTTTTCAGATTCTTCCCTATACTTAGGAATTTTGTCTAATTTTAATCAATGAGGTTCGGTTAAGTGCGTAGTGTTCTCTAGGTCTAATCCAGCATCCTAGCAAAACACTAAGACATGCAGCAACAAAACGTGTACCTTACTGCCTTGGTGCATGATTAGTTGCTCGTCCATCCTTATAGTCCTTCATTGATATCTTCATGCTTCCTTGCTGCCTCATGGTCCCATCCTTATCCAGTCAGCTCGTTCATACACTTAACCGAATCCCCTTGTTATTTAGTCACTCAACCAACCATCCCTACATGACCAAGTAACAAAGAGAGACGGCTTGGTATCCAACAAGCCATCCAGTACAGTCGGTACACTAGTCTTACTAGTGTCCACAGTCAGTCTCTGATCACACCCTGACAAACAATCACCGATCATATATAGATCAGTCAGAACGCCATCACTCGGCTAAACAGCCATCAGTACATCCAGCATCCATTAACCAGTCAGCGACTCTGGTTCAGACAGCACCATGCCTACTCAACTCAATCTGTGGGCATCAGATCAGTTAGCTAGGTCCTGGTGTCTCTCACAACAAATCAGCAATTCCTCCGCATTCATCAGTAAAAGTCAATTGATGGCTCAGAGGACCATCCGGCTTGGCACGCCCTCTAATATCTTTCCAGTTCCACCATTCCACAGTTAGGATCTTCATGTTTGATCAGAGGTTCGCATCGATCATAACCACCAGCAGAACCACGATTCAACTTCTTCCCACGATAGGATCCGAATCTTACTGCCATCGTGGCTTAACCCACCAGGCGATCCAAACTCGTAATCATGTCCAGTATCCTCGGGCAGAACAACCGAAAACTAAGTCCCACACCATGATCTATACTGATCATCACACAAAAGGGTACCAGACGGATCAGACAGGATGGTTACCTCTCTATCCTGGCTCGTGGATATTCTTCCTTCGCGGCTGTAGCGCCCGTTAATCCCTACTATCGTGATCCTTCCTTTCCATCAGTACACGGCTCTACAGTGCACAGACTGAGGCGATAATTACTTTCCCAAGGATTTTGCTCAGTTGGACTCAGCCATGACTGAAGATTATCCTGTTATTCCTTGCAATCCATCGCTCTACTTTCATCTCATCCGGAACAAGTCCTCCTTAGACACGCCATCCATCAGATAGGTCTAACCACGCATCAGAATCTCCAGCATGAACTGTAACCGCCATATCAAGCATAAACTTGCATTCGCTCCAGTCTTTCGTAGTTTATCATTTGATCGGCTTCAAACCAGGCCGATACACCCTTATTATCCCACTCCTGATCGATCAGTCCACTATCCAGAACCTGTCAGATTATCAATCATTATCCATTCAGTATATGGATCAGAACCACTCGCCGTCAAGCCAGACAAACTCACCACCACCAATAGAGGCTCGATTCGGACCTCCACTCATGTCTCTGTCCAATCCGATCATAGTTGTTTCTCCCATCCTCTCGGATTTTCTCTAAATTTTCTTCTCTATTCCCTCTGTCCAGAATCGGGGAAAAGGGAAGTTATCCCCTTCTCTGTCATGAAATAAGCATAAAAAGGAAGTTCTGGGCGGTTTCTTCCTTTCCCAAAACCGTCCATAACTGCCCGAGCCAACCGCCTAGTAACTGATCATGACAGTTTCCCTTTTCTTCCCATAAACCAGTAACTGCTCTCGGGTGGTTGACTTAGCTCCCATCTGTCCATGATATTATTTCCCTTGGCCCAACTGCCGAGTGACAGTTTTATGCGGTTTAGGAACCGTCCATAACCACTCGGTAACTGCTCTCATTAACTGCAGAGCAGTTCATAAATCCAGTAACCGCTCTATAACTGCCTTGGCAGTTCAGTCAGTTAAGAATTCCAATAACTACCTGGAACTGCCTTGGTAACCGCTCTGGTAACCACCAGTAACCTCCAAATAACTGTTCCCGCCGTTTTGTTTGGCTTATCAGTACACGTTTGGTTCAGTAACTGTTCCCGCCATTTTCTTTGGCTTATCAGTACATGTTTGGTTCAGTAACCGTTCCCACCAAAACATGTATCAGTCATTCCATACTCTGACTAACTGATCTCGGATGACAAGTCCAACTGCCTTGTTCGAAATACGACCAACTTAGTCCGTCAAGCTCAACTGCTATGTCCGAACCAGATTGTATTTTCCTAAGCCAATCAACATTGTTTTAGACGACATATCTAATCCTGACTAGCTTGTATTATCAGTCTAGCTGACCTATCCTTGGACTAATCCTGCTCCGACTGTGGAACGCGGGCGTTACAAGTCTCCCCCACTTGGAATGAATTCATCCTGGAATTAAGCTGTTAGTAGAACCTTGTTATATCTCGTCAGATCATTCCAGACCTTTGGCACTCAGTTGCCTTACCTCAGATCATTTCACAGACTTCCGGCCACTCAACAATTGGCGTTTTCAGATTCCGTGCTAATGAACACTTGATCCCAATCACACTTGGATTCGATCTGTGTTATCGCCTTTCTCGATCCAGTCTCTTTACCATTCAGTTAGTCTCACATACTCAGTTCGGTTCAGCAACTCACTAAGCATAGTAGTTTTTTTCCGAGCAATCTATTGGTGATCACATACACACTTTGGTGAGAACACTTGACTCTCAACAGTGTGGACCGGTTTACCTCAATTCCCGGAGTTTTAACTCACTACCTTAGTTGAGTTTTTTTATCCAGTCTTCTTTCCTTACTGTTCACAGTTACTCTTTTGACTTTATCTTTGTGTTTTCAGGATTCAGTCCAAACCAATCGTAGTCCATTCTCCGACTAGACTGTTTGATTTGCATACACTGATCTTTCCTTAGCATGGACTAATTCTGAATGTTACAAAACTTGATCATTTCCAGAGTTCACGTATCTCTTACCATGATCTTTAAGGTTGTTTCCACGGATCTCTTTCTGATCCTAACCAGCTTTCCCGGATTACACTCTTGATCCATACACGCATTCTTTACTGGATCCTACAATTGATCCTTACACAGTTTCCTTTCCGGACTCTCAGTCCTTTTCAGTTCACAAACCCGTAATGGCGAACTCACGTAGTTCCCATTTACTCAGTCACAGTAAAGTCTTGGAAAGCTCTCTGTTTTCCAACGACACCAGTATAAAACAGATAGACGTCCAATAGACACGTGATGGCAAACTCTCACTAGTTCCCACCCATGCTTTCATCGCGTTCAGAAACCCACAATAGTGAACTCATTAAGTTCCATTAATAAACACAGTTTTTCTGCATTGGAAACTACGGTTTCCCACAGGCATCGGACATGGTTTCTGCAGACACCAGTACAAAACGCGACGGTAAACTAAACTAGTTCCCATCGACGCGATAACAGATACGTCTTGGCGAACTCTCCGGTTCCCACAGATGCAAGAACAGAACACGCGATGAAAGTGACAGATACGTCTTGGAAACTCTTTGTTTCCACAAATGCCAGAATAGACAGACGTCAGTACATGCCTTGGCAAACCTACCTGGTTCCCAAGGTCATTTAACCACAGTAACATGAACACTTTGGCAAAACCACTTGGTCCCAAAGGCTCCATGTCTAACAAAACACTCAATCACTCGTCTAACATAATCATGTGAAGTCATCCAGCAGCCATCTTTTGATCCAACTAAGTTTTGGTACACCTCACAGAAATAAGCACCTACACTGATCTAGACTCTCGCATGAAAGGAATCGATAATCAAGACTAACACAATCACTCTGACCACAACCCATCGTCTATAGCATCTGGTACCTATGAGTAAATTCTTGATCACCCACTAGTATTTGGAAAGTACACACGACTTCCAATTCTTTGTTCTGATAATCTCAACTCTCGAACAGTACAAGTCTACTACGACAAGCTTAGTCCCCTTGACAATTCCTTTGTCCAGTTCTCTATACTCAAATTTGCTTACAATTGCCACTTGCTAACATGTAAGTCTTACTCGGATTTCCAAATCCAATCATTGAACTTCCGGTTCCAGTTCCCAACCAGCTTGTCCATCTCTTGAAAATCTTAGAGTCCGTCTAAGCATTCTCCACAAACCATAATCCCAAAATTGGAGTTCCCTCTAACCCAAATTCTTGCACCAATGACTTAGTTATTTAACCTTAGACTTTTCCATGGATGACTTGTCCATCTCAGTTTTCGATCTCTTGATTCTGTAAGATTATCTCTCAGCAATCCGTCCATTGCTTAAACCAGTATACACAGATTTTTAACATCCTTTGTTGAGACCTCGTCTCAGTTCTTGGACCACCTGTTCAAACCAGTTTTTGAACATGCCAATCAAGCTCATCAATTCGGCTCTTTTCCCTTGAACACTTGTTCACCAAAGTTTCACTTTCTTAGGTAAAACTCCAGACTAACTTATTGACATTTTGTCCATTCCAGTTCCAGCATAATCAGATCCTTGTCTCCACATCCGACCTCCTTGGTCCTTGACAATCCATTGTCTTACTTAGACATTTCCGGATCAACTTTGGCTTTCCCAAACCACTTGATTCCTCTTGACTTCAGTCCGCTTATCATTCTTTAAGCTTTAGAAACTCTTAGTCGATCCTTCACAAATCTTCACTTCAGAATTCCGATCTATTGACTTTTATGAACCTCTAAGTCGTTCCTTAATTTAGTTAATTTTCTTTTAAATAATTCACTTGATTATTCCAGCACCTCTTAAGAAGCAATCAGATCATTCTTCAAACGACCTTTACTTCAGTTTCCATTTCAGGCATACTTCTAAGTTACACTCGCCCATACAAGTGTAACTGTGACTTAGATTATTCCCAAGATCAAGTCTTTCAATCAGTTCTCAATGCTTCTCCCTTAGCATTATTCACATCCATTCTGTCTAGACAATCTTGAATATTGCTTAAGTCCTTTTCCTAGAACTGTAATCGCCCTGATACCACTTGTTAGACCCCGGCCCAGATTTTCTTACCGCCGGTACGTCCGTGGGTCGCCTTCTTCTACCAAACATGCCCCTTTCAGATTGTTCCCTATTCTTAGGAATTTTGTCGAATTTTCCTCAATGAGGTTCAGTTCAGTGCACTGTGTTCACTAGGTCTAATCCAGCATCCTAGATAAACACTAAGACATGCAGCAATAAAACATGTACCTTATTGCCTTGATGCAAGATTAGTTGCTTGTCTATCCTTATAGTCCTTCATTGATATCTTCATGCTTCGTTGCTGCCTCCATATGGTCCCATCCTTTTCCAGCCAGTACGTTCAAACACTTAATCGAATCCTTTGTTCCTTAGTCACTCAACTAACCATCCCCACATGACCAAGTAATAAAGAGAGACGACTTTGTCTCCAACCAGCCATCCAGTACAGTCGGTACACTAATCTTACTAGTGTCTACAGTCAGTCTCTGATCACACCCTGACCAGACAATCCTTGATCATATGTAGATCATTCAGAACACCATCAATCGACTCAACAGACATCAGTACATTCAGCATTCAGTTAACGACTCTGGTTCAGACGACACCATGCCTACTCAACTCAATCTGCAGGCATCAGATCAGTTAGCTCGGTCCTGGTGACTCTCACAACAAATCAGCAATTCCTCCGCATTCATCAGTACACAATCAGTTGATGGCTTAGAACACTATCTTACTTGGCACGCCCTCTAATATCTTCCCAGTTTCATCGTTCCACTGTAAGGATCTTCATGTTCGATCAGAGGTTCACATCGATCATAACCACCAGCAGAACCACGATCCAACTGCTTACCACGATAGGATCCGAATCTTCCTGCCATCGTGGCTTATCCCACCATGTGATCCAGACTCGCAATCATGTCCAGTATCCTCGGCCAGAACAACCGAAAACTCAGTCCCACACCATGATATATCCCAATCATCACATAAAAGGGTAACAGACGGATCAAACATGATGGTTTCCTCTCTATCCTGGCTCGCAGATGTTCTTCCTTATGCGGCTGAACCTCCAGTTAATACCTTCTATCCCGATCCGTCCTTTTCATCACTACACGGCTCTACAGGGCACAGACTGAGCCGATAATCATGCTCCCATGGTTTGCGCTCGGTTGGACTCAGCCATGATTGAAGATTATCCTGTTATTCCTTGCAATCCATTGCGCTACTCTCATCTCATCTGGAACCAGTCCTCCTTAGACACGCAATCCCTCAGATAGGTCTAACCACGCATTAGAATCTGAAGCATGAACCGTAACCCCATATCAAGCAGAAACTTGCATTCGATCTAGTCTTTCCCAGTTTATCTTTTGAGCGACTTCAGACCAGGCTGATACACCCTTATTAACCCACCCCCAATCAATCAGTCCAGTATCCAGCACCTCTCGGATTATCAAACATGATCCGTTCAGTATATGGATCAGAACCACTCGCCGTCAAGCCAGAAAAACTCGCCACCACCCATAGAGGCTCGATTCGGCCCTCCGGCCATGTCTCTATTTAATCTGATCAGAGTTGTTTCTCCTATCCTCTTGGTTTTCTATGAACTTTCTTCTCTGTTCCCTTTGTCCAGAATCAGGGAAAATTGAAGTTATTCCATTCTCTGTCACGAAATCAGCATAAAAAGGAAGTTCTTGGCGGTTTTTTCCTTTCCCAAAACTGTCAAAAACTGCCCGAACCAACCGCCCAGTAACTGATCATGACAGTTTTCCTTTTCTTCCCATAAACCAGTAATTGCTCTCGGGTAGTTGACTTAGCTCTCATCAGTCCATGATATTATTTCCCTCGGCCCAACTGCCAAGTGACAGTTTTATGCGGTTTAGGAACCACCCATAACCACTCGGTAACTGCTCTCATTAACTGCCATGCAGTTCATATATCCAGTAACTGCTCCATAACTGCCTTGGCAGTTCTATGATCCATAAATCGCCAATCAGTCAGTTTAGCATTCCACTAACTACCTGGAACTGCCCTGGTAACCGCTCTGATAACCCCTCTGGTAACCGCTCTGGTAACCACCCAGTAACCGCCAAATTAATGTACCCGCAATTTTCTTTGGCTTATCAGTACACGTTTGGTTCAGTAACCGTTCCCATCAAAATGTGTATCGGTCAGTCCATACTCTGACTAACTGATTTCGGATGACAAGTCCAACTGCGTTGTTCGAAATACAACCAGTTTAGTCCGTCAAGCTCAACTGCTATGTCCGAACGAGAAAATATTGTCCTAAACCGATTAACACTGTCTTAGACGACATATCTAATCACGACTAAGTCGTCTGATCAGTCTAGATGACCCGTCCTTGGACTGATCCAGCTCAGACTGCAGAATACGGGCGTTACACTTAGCCCGCTAGACTATCCACCTAGATTCTAAGTTCCCTAAAGTTTACGGCAGTTTCGAAGATGTTCTCTTTTGTTTCCTAAGAAAACTTCTAAGTCTGATAAAATTTTCAAAGTCGGACATACCTTAGTCTTTTCGGAGATTCGGATTTGCTTCTTCCCCTTTTTGCTTTCTCGTTTCCCCTTCTTGCCTCATGTATGTCCATCCCTTAAAGGAAGTGAAGAATATTGATTCTTCTGGGATTTCTCTACGTTCCTTACCACATTCAGGCTAAAGCTTGTCTTGCGGTTTTGGTTCGTCGATCCGTATTTGTCTGATCCGGGTTTCAGTCTCTTCATCGGTTGTTTAATAAAAATGAATAAGTATATTGTCGAAGGCCTCTTGGCGTTTAGGAATAGCGTGGGGCGATCAGGAGATTCTGAGGGTTATCAGAAAGACTCGATGGGCGATGAGGTTTTGGCGACATGTGATAAGGACATTGAACCTGAACCAGATCCGGACCTAACCGAGCCTGACATCCAATACATGATCACCAAGATATCCCAACAAGAAGCAGCCCAAGAAGTGCCAATGCCGATTGTGTTCAAAGGACCCATGACTAGACAAAGAGCTAAGATACTTCAACACAAGTTAGCATGATGCTTGCTTTTGATCATATACAGGTTAAACCAACTGAGGTTAAGCCAACTGATGTACAAGCTGATAACGAAAGAAGCATAAAGAATGATGGACCAACTGATAATACTAAGTCCTCAAGTGAAGATGTTTAGCCATTCATTGCGGACCACACCCACAACAACTTGCTCATCATCAGCATAGAAGATCAGCTCATCTAGCAAGATTCAAGGACTCAAGTATTTCCAAAAATTTAAAATAGCCTTATTCCTTTTTCATTTTATTTGTTTAATTTCAAAACCTTAATCAACAAAATAAAAAGATTTCTCCCTTATTTCATTGTTTACTTTCTTAAGATGAAAAATAAATAAATTTCATTTTTCCTTTTGTTTTGTTGTATCTTTTACTTTTACGATCCAAATCCTTAAGTCCAATGTTGTTTTTGCTAGGTTCATTCGATGGCAACCATGGGTGTTGAAGTTCAAGCAGCCCTGATGCAAGCCATCCATGACCTAGAAGACGTGATGACGAGCGTGAGACAAGACATGGGTACAGTCTGACAAGACTTTAGTGATAAACTGACCCAGATCGAGAAAAGGCCAGCAACTAAACCTACCAGACGAGTTGATTTGGGGACAGCCCAAAACAACCCATTGCCAACAGGATCACCCCCAAGGAGGACCGGAGTTCATATCAATGACAACCCAGAGCCTAGTACGAAAGACTAATGCCAAGAACATGACCCAAGACATTATCCTCAACTGAATCCAAGGAGGCCTGAGGTTCAAGATGATTATGGGGAAGAAGAGGAGGAAGACTACAACTCACCTCTGAGGGCGCGACACAACTAGAACCCATATCAAAACCACATCAAGCTAGATGCACCAGTATTTTTCTGGAAAGGTGGACGCGGATGCTTATCTTGATTAGGAGAAGAGAATGGACCATATCTTCGAGTATTACAGCCATCCTGGTCCAAAGAGAGTAGAACTTGCTGTGACTCAGCTCACTAACAATGCAATGATGTGGTGGGATAGAGTAACTTCACACCGGAGGAGAAACCAGCTAAGGCAACTCGAGTCTTGGCTAGACATGAAAGACCTTTTGCGCCAGCGGTTTGTTCCACAACACTTCCACATAGACTTGCAAAGGTGTTTTAGAATCTGAAGCAAGGAACCAAGTAAGCAGAGGGTACTATGAGGAGTTTGAGCACTTGAGAAACCGGCTTGAACTCAATGAGGATGAAGAATCCATCATGACTCAGTTTTTTATGGGCTACAATATCGGATCAGTAGCAAGGTTGAGAGGCAAAACTACCTAGACTTCAAAGACCTATTCTACTTAGCAATTCAAGCCGAGCAACATATCAAGAAAAATTCAACCAGAAGTAAATCACAAGCTACTTGGGGTTCAAGCAACAACACCAGCAACTACCCCAAACAAGTGGACAAAGGCAAGGGAATTAATTTGGGCAATCAGAACAATACCCGACCTAATGAGCCTAATAAAGACACCTGAGCAGAACTAGGGAGAATGCTAATCCCCAACGCTCTAGAGACATAACCTGCTTCAAATATAAAGGTCGAGGGCATATGGCAAGAGAATGCCCAAACCAGAGGGTCATGTTGCTCACTGAAGATGGAGGGTATGAGTCTCATGATGAAGATGATCTGATGATCCAATAAGTATTTGGGAAAATTGAATATCCGGATTTGGGAGAAAGCTTGATGATCAGGTGTCTGCTTAGTGTCCAAGTGCAAGCAGCTGAGACTATCCAAAGTGAGAACATGTTCCAAAACCGATGTACAATCAAACTCAAGGTATGTAATCTTATCATTGATGGTGAGTCTTGCACTATTTCTGCTAGGCAGACATGGTAGATAAACTTGGTTTAGAAATGACTAAGCATCCTCATCCATATTGACTAAGGTGGCTAGATGATAAGGTTGAGCTTCAAATTAAAGAACAAGTGACCATTCCATTTAGTATTGGTAAGTATCAATATGAAGTAGTTTGTGATGTAGTTACCTATAATAGCTGGACATGTCCTTTTAGGTATACCATGGCAATGGGCTAGAGAAACTAAGCATGATGGTCGGTCTATATGTACACTTTCATGCATGATGAGCGTAAGATTAGCTTTGACATCTCACACAAGAACAATTTCATGAGCTACATTTGCAAATGGTTAAGGAGAAAGAGAAACCTGTTAAGTCTAACTTTCTTATTAGACCTAGCTATATCTAAAAGTCTGCTGCCTGCTGCCACCAAACGCACAATGCTACTAATGATCTTTAAGGATAATTTGAGTGCAGGTTTGGATGAGTTTGCACTTCACCCATAGATTGCTAAACTTCTTGACAGGTTCAAAGATGTGTTTCCAGAGGAGAACCCACATGGTTTACCACCATTTAGGGGCATAGAATGCCAAGCTTCATACTTGGAGCTGCCTTGCCAAACAAACAAGCTTATACGGTAAACCCGGAGGAAACCAAAGAATTAGAAAGACAAGTCTAGGACTTATTAGACAAGGGATATGTTAGGGAAAGCCTTAGTCCTTGTTCTGTACATGTTTTGTTAGTACCCAAGAAGGATGGAACATGGAGGATGTGTGTAGAGTGTCGAGCCATAAACAATAACATCATTAACTATAGGAACCCCATACCAGGCCTTGATGACATGTTTGATGAGTAAATTGGAGCCACCATCTTCTCTAAGATAGACCTTAAGTGTGGGTACCATCAGGTGAGAATGAAGGACAATGATGAATGGAAG
The DNA here is from genome assembly GCA_905132765.1 of Moricandia arvensis. NCBI lineage: Eukaryota > Viridiplantae > Streptophyta > Magnoliopsida > Brassicales > Brassicaceae > Moricandia > Moricandia arvensis. The sequence continues at coordinate 208,083 of CAJHQP010000136.1, forward strand.
ACTGCCTTTAAGACTAAGCAAGGTATTTATGAATGGCTGGTGATCCCATATGGACTCACCAATGCCCCTAGTACCTTCATGGGCCTCATGAACCACATTCTTAGACCATACATCCGTAAGTTTGTTGTGGTCTATTTTGATTTATAGTTCTAGCTTCTTTGAACATGTGACACATATTGAGAAAGTGCTAGAGACACTTCGACAAGAAGGGCTTTACGCAAACCTCATGAAGTGCACATTCTGCACTGATAAACTTGTCTACCTAGTTTTTGTTGTGAGATCACAGGGATTACAGGTAGATGAGGAGAAGGTGAAGGCAATCCGATACTGGCCAGAACCCACAAACATCAGCCAAGTCTGGAGCTTCCATGGTCTAGCAAGTTTCTACAGGCGTTTTGTCAATGACTTTAGCAGTATAGATGAACCACTCACTTTTGAGTGAGGAAGACTATTGGGTTCACATGGGAGAATGCACAACAGGAAGCATTCCAAGCCTTAAAGGATCGTCTGACCCATGCGCCGGTTCTTCCTGACTTCAAGAAGACGTTTGAAGTGGAGTGTGATGCATCTGGAATTGGGTGGAGCCACACTTAACTATCCAACCTATGATAAGGAGCTATACGCACTAGTGAGAGCACTGGAGACATGGAAGAACGACCTGCTGTCTAAGGAATTTGTGGTTCATACTGACCATGAAATTCCAAAGCATCTTAGAGGTCAGATCAACCTCAAGAAGAGGCATGCTCGCTGGATGGAGTTTATGGAGACGGTTCCCTACATCATCAAGTACAAGAAGGGTAAAGATAACATTGTGGCCGATGCTCTTTCAAGAAGATATGCCTTGATCGCCTCAATGGAGCCAAGGTGATGGGATTTGAGATCATCAAGGATCTATATGGGGAAGACCCGGATCTTGCTGAGATCATTCTGGTTGTACCAAGGGACCACCAGGGAAGTTTTACTTACATGAAGGGTTTCTGTTCAATGAGAGGAGATTGTGCATCCCACAGTGCTCATTGAGAGACTTAATCACTTGAGAGGCTCATGGAGGAGGCCTCATGGGACACTTTGGGGTGTATAAAACTGTGGCTGTGGTGAGAGAGCACTTCTATTGGCCACATCTCAAGAAGGCCTTAGAGTCCCATTGTGAAAGGTTTGTAACTTGCAAGGAGGCTAAGTCCAAGCTGGACCTCATGTTCTATACATGCAAATGCTGATGCCTAATCCTCCTTGGCTGGACCTATCCATGGATTTCCTGTTAAGCCTACCAAAGGTTAAACACAAGGATTCAATCTTTGTTGTGGTGGACCTGTTTTCCAGGATGGCAAACCTCATACCTTGTGCCAAGGTTATTGATGCATCCAAGACGGCTGATCCCTTTATAAAATTCGCCTACAACTGGGCCCGACATTCAGCAACCAAAATTGTCACCATTTGAAGCTGCCTATGGTTTTAATCCGACCACACCTTTGGACCTCAAGACATTAACTCCAGCTGAAGTCATTAGCTTAACCGGAGAAGATTAGGCTAAGTATGTCAAAGAACTCCACCAGAGGGTTTAGGATAATCTAGAGAAGAGAACTGAGCAGTACACTAGGCATGCCAATAAGGGTCGCCGAGATATTGTGTTTGAACCAGGAGACTGGGTTTGGTTACAAATGAGACAAGAGAGGTTTCCAAGTCAGAGGAGTTCCAAGCTGAAACGAAGAAGAGATGTCCCATTCCAAGTCATTGAGAGGATCAACAAAAATTCTTACTGTCTTGATCTCCCATGTGATTTGAATGTATCCTCAACTTTCAATGTTACTGACTTGTCCCCTTTTCTTGAAGATGAACCAGTTTTGAGGTCAAAACATTTTTAAGAGGGATAGAATGATGAGGACATTCAACCTGAACCAGCGATGGACCTAACCGAGCCAGACATTCAAGACATGATCACCAAGATATCTCAACCAGAAGCAGCCTAAAAAGTGTCAATGCCGATTGTGTTCAAAGGACCCATAACTACACAAAGAGCCAAGATACTTCAACATAAGTTTTATGAGAGAATGATGCTTGCCCTTGATCATGTACAGGTTAAGCAACCTGAGGTTAAGATAACTTATGAACAAGCTGATGAAGAACAAAGCTTGAAGAATGATGGAACATCCGAGAAGACGAAGTGCTCAAGTGAAGATCCTTAGCCATTCATTCTGGACCAAGTCCACAGCAACTAGCTGGTCATCAGCATTGAAGATCAGCTCATGCAAAATTCAAGGACTAATCAAAACAGCAAAAAAGGTAAGAAGATAAGCATTTAAATTTACATTCCAACAGTTAGATTTGTTTTGCAGCTTTGGTCCTTTTCCTTTTCTTTTATTTGAATTTTATGCCCAAAGTTTCTAGCTGCTTGCATACCCAATAGGGTTTTCTTTTAGTACAAAACTTATGTAATATTTTCTTCAAAGTCCCTCGAATGCACCAGTGCATTGGAAAACTATATAAATCCCCTATAAGTAGTTTGTATACTTTTTTACGCATGATATAAAACAAAACCTTTTTCTAAACGAAAAACTCTAGAGCTCTCTAACAAAGAACTCGCCCCCTTTCTCTTTACCTTGTGAGACCAGTACCTCCACGGCCTAGAGAGTTTGTGTTGTATCAGTCCTTCCATCCCTCCTATGGTGCACTTCATCCCATCAAGTTATTTGTTCTTGGATTCTTTTGGTTGATTAGTTCAGTCCAAACGGACCACCCTTGTGTTAGACCGAGTCTTTCTCTTGTTCCAAGGATAACACAGCATTTGTCAGCCTATGACGGTGAGACCGTGGAGAGAGTCAGATGGCAAAGTTCACTTCTTGATTTTCGCTATATATCTTTCCTTATTCGAGAATCTTTTTCTATGATCTTTGTTAGATCTTTCGAAGGTTGTCGCATTGCTTTGAGTTATATTTATGAGGGACGTTTCCTAAATATTCTAAAATTTATTCTACGAAAGTTTTTTCATAAAATACTTTATTGTTTGACTTTACGAATGATGTTTTTGTAAAATGTTGTAGAGCATAAATTTATGAAGGTTATTCCACAAAATGTTATCAAGTTTAATTTTACGACAACTATTTTGTAAAATGTTGCCATGCTTAATTTTGTGAAGGATATTCCACAAAATTTCATCAATTTTTCTTTTATGAGAGTTGTTCCGTAAAGATGTTTTCGAGTTTGGATGTACAAGAGTTGTGTTTTGGGAAACGCATGTTTTGTGGTTGTTCCACAAATTGAATTTCCGAGTTTTATATCTGAAACTATAGCTACAATGAGATTTATTAACGCGATCCAACTTACTCGGAATTTTTGTCATTTTCGTAGGACTGATCTGAGGAATTTCTGAGTAGTTTTTCCAAAGTAAGCTTAGTAGAAAAATATTGAGAATTCGAGGAACCTGTTTCTCTAGAAGCGACACTTGAATTTTATGAAATCTTATGTTTCATAAAAGCCATGAGGGATATGATCTCATTTTTTTAGTCTTCATCAGCTGTCTTAGGTTTTGGTTGATATTATAGAAATAAACTTTGTTTCTTCGAATTTATTCGAAAGAAGTACAGCAGGGGGGATTGCTAACCCGATTTTCGGTGCTTCTTTTTCCGCGAGTAATCTAGAGTTTCTTCGTGACTTCAAGCATTTTTTTTTCTCCGAAGACTTTTAGGGAAGTTTGTTTCGAAGAAGTACAACGGTGAGTTGTGTACCCGATTCACTATGTTTCCTTTTCCCGCAAGTAATCTAGGGGTTCTCTGCAGTTTCGAGGAGATCAAGTTTTATTTTTCTCAAACGTTTCTGGAAACTTCTTTTGGATGAAGCCTTACGCGTTGAGATTTCTTCAAGTCGGTTATGAGACAAATTTTATGGAGTTTGAAAGATTTTATTGTTGCCCTTTCTCCGTAGCCAGAGAAATTGCGAGCTCGTTTTGATGCTCTTCCTGTGGCGAAAAGTCGAGACTAGGCTTTTGATATCTTTGAGTGCTGCAGCATTTGCGTTGGCCACACGAGAAGTTGCTGCCGAAGGTGTGCTACCAGCGTTGTTTTCGACATTCACTGTGCCAACGCGAGCGGCGCGTTTGTCTTTCATATTTCCAAACATTGTTTCGATCAAGTATTTTGTGGCAGTGAGTTAAAATAATCCGCCCCCATCCTTCTAGCGCCAAACTGTGGAAACCAAAATTCACACCATCGACTTTAGTGAGCTAAGGAAAGTTAAGATTCTCAACTTTCCTTGAGGATCCGGATTCTCTGTGAAGACCAACGACAAGTGATCAAATAAAGCGGAAAATATAGGAATAACACTAAACGAATTTATAAAAGAGTAGATCTTATTTCAAACCTGGCTAAAAGCGTAGCAATAGTTACAACAGATTGTAAAAGCTTCAGCCACAAGAGCTGTCAACGAGTTTTCTAGTTCTAGTCACCTAAATCCTTAAACCTGGTTGAGTCGCAGCTAGATAACAAAAGACAAAAAAGATGCAAGAAAGGTTTTACAGATTTCGGACTGAACCATATGAACGAATGCGTATATAGCCCTTTCTAGGTTCAAGCCGAACGTAGTTCATTTACACAGTTTGAACAAGAGACCGAACTGCCTTTGCAAGTTTGTGTAATACTTGAGTGCAAGACATAGAAAACTAAGCATGTCAAGATTAATTCCTAAGGTTCCTAACTCCAGATAGATCTGAGAGTCTAAAAAATAGTCCATGTGCTCCTTGCCCTAGCTCTCCTTATATATGCCTCCAAGGTCGATCGTCTTTTCTTTTCTGACTATGATTCGAGTTTAGCTCTTTGCGGAAATATTCCTCATGATTAACCTGTAAACTTAATATATATCTTCTTTTCCAGACAAGATAAACCGCCATTGTTTTTTGGGCTCATTCTCTTCTAAAATCGTAACTCGGCTTCTGCCACGTTTTTAGACCTTCCCGGGCCGCGTTTTGACATAAACGTTTTACAATTTATTTCAGAAAAATCATCTTTTATACGATGTTCGCTCCCATACCGTTGGTTCCATGAGATAATGAAAACCATTGGTATAGTCGAGATAACTCTGGTGTCAAGTTAGCCATTATCGTTTCATATGATACTATTCAAATTTTAATGAGAAAACGAGTCCTTGCTATTTTTATCGTAGAAAGAGATTGTTCAATCGAGACTACGAGAGCTAGACAAGCGAAGGAAGCTAGCGTCGCATGCTCGAGACATGAAATGGGAGATGTAGTGTTCTTGCCAATCGTTCGCGATTAGGAAGAGGTGTGGCCGCCCGGTTGTGGCTAGGAAGAAGCATGGCCCCCTGCTGGTTGCGAGGAAGGAGCGTGGCCACTCGCTGGCTACGAGGAAGGAGCCTGTTCGCTTGCTGGATACGACGAGGAGTGTGGCCACCTGCTGGCTGCCAACATTGCAATGAGATGCACTGTCAGGCGATGAGAGAGTCTTGTATATTTGGAACCATTTCGTTTGTTTTACGAGATATTTTTCCGCATAAACTTTCTGAATTTTGTTTATGACTGTTTCGTAAAACTCGCCATTTATCGCAAAAACTTTCCACAAGAACATCTTTCCGATCTTTTCATGCTTGGATAGAAATTCTTTTTATTCCTTGTTTGGAATGCAATATACGAAGTTTGTTCTTGTATCATTATGAAAATTGGTTTGGCTTATACTGTATAGTGTTGGGGTCAAAATCGGTCATGACCGAATCGATGTCAAAAACTTCCGAAGAAATGTCTTCTTTGAAAAGGGAGATAATGTTTTGAAAAAAGAAGAGCGGGGAAATCGAAATCGAGTTTCATATGGATCCCGAAAGAAGGGTTCGCACGATAAGTCCTCGAGAAAGGTTACTCTAGGCCCCAGACAAACGGACCCCGAGCATCAAAACAACAAAATGACTATAAGGCTCGATTGTCCAACTAACAGAAAAGGAAAAGTTGGCGAAGCAAGCTGTCCAACTCGCCAAATGGGAAAGTTGGACCGCATGAGTCAACCAACTCGCCCGTTCGGCGAGTTGGGCAGCGTGGGCTGAGCAACTCGCCCGTCCAGCGAGTTGGGACGGGTGAGTTGGATCAAGCAAGATGACCAACTCGTTAAACAGGCAAGTTAGGTCGGGCAAGCAATCTAACTCGCCCATTCGGCGAGTTGAATGCATCAATCAATATTCATCTCGTCCTCGTAGCTCCTTCCTTTGAAGTTGGGTCAAACTCGTTCTTGTTTCGCCTCGATCGGAATTGACGTTGGAACTTTACCTCAAGAACTCGTCTCCTCGTACAAAGTTTGAATCGATCGTGTGAAATGTAAACGGTTAACTAAAAACCTAAAATTGCCTTCAATATACAAAAAGTTCAAACTCTCGTCGGAATCAACGTCGTTTCAGGAGCGCTCTTTCCACAAAATCGTGAAAATGGTTAAGTAAAAAAACAGCCCGAGAAGGTCTAAAACTTGGCTAAAATCCCACTCGCGGTTTTACACAAAAAGAGCCCAATGGAAGTGAATGTCTTTATTTTGCAGGAAGAGATAAATGTTACGTTCGGAAGATAAATGTCAAGTTTCCAAGATAATGATGAAGATCGAGATAAAAAGGAATATTTCCGCCAAACGATAAATCGACCTAGGGGCAAAAAAGGAAAGGGGAACCGACCCAGAAGGCATATATAAGAGGGGCTAAAGATAAAGGCGCAGGGATCCGAAAAGGTGGCTAGAACAGCAGAGTTATACTCAGACGTTTCTCCATCTTTGTTCGCCGATTCTGATTTCCTTAGACTCTACAACCCATTGCACTTAGAAACCCTAAGCTTTATTCTCGACAAGGTTGGTTTCTATGACTGGCACTCAATTACCAGACGAACTTTCTCCGGCAGTTTGATCTCTTGGTTCACTCTTTTAATTGAACTACGTCCGACTTGATCCTCGAAAGGGGTACGTAGGCAGCCCTTCTTAAGGTCCAGTCCAAAATCCTTCAAACCTTTTTTGTCTTTTTTTTTGTCTATTGCTAAGCGAAATGCAGACATAGGTTTCTCTCGACATAGGTGGTACAGCTAGCAAACTTGGTCTAGTTTTACTGCTTGTGTTATAAAAATTCCTTTGTGGTCACGTTTCCAGACAAGCTTCATGTACGCTTTTATCTCAAGAGCACTCATGCGCAAATTTGAAATAAAGATCTACTGTTTTCAAATCCGTTTTGTTATCTTTTCATACTTTCCGTGTTTACTTGATTACTTTTCGTTAGGTCTCGTAGAGAATCCGGGACATCAGGGAAAGTTTGGGTTTCTTGACTTTTCTTAATTTACGGAAATCGACGGTGTGAATTTTGGTTCCCACAGTTTGGCGCTAAAAGGAGGGGGATCAGATTACTCTAACTCATGGCCACAAAACACTTGATCCAAATAATGTTTGTAAATACGAAATAAAATAACGCTGCTCACAAAGATGGTAAAACAACTCCAGCAGTGACTGCTCCCATCGCCAACGCTTATGCAAACGCCACAGTGCTTGAGAAAATCAAAAACCTAGTCGCGAATTGTCGCCACAGGTGGGGCACCGAAAGAAGCTCGCGATTTCTCTCACTAAACAGAAAGGGCAACGATATAATCTATGAAACCCTGTAAAGTTTGTCTCATTACCGATTTGGAAAAATCTCAGCGCACAAGGGTTCGACCGAAAGACCTTTTTTGAAAACTTTTCGGAAAAATAAAACTTGCTCTCCCAGAAATTGCGGAGAAACCCTAGATTACTCACAGAGATAGAAAGCACAGCAAATCAGGCGCACAAACCCCACTGCTTTACTTCCTCCGGACAATTTTTGAAGAAACAAAGTCGATTTCAATTGAATCACTCGAAACCTAAACGGCTAATAAAAACTATACTAAGCAAAAAGAGAGATCGTATCCCGAACTGGCTAGAATGTTTTAGGAAATCTAAGATTTCGTAAAAAGTCAAGCTTCTATTCTACACGAGATATTTAGTGAATTCTCGATGAGTGTCACTTAAACTTACTTCGGAAAAACTACTCAAAATCCCCTTGGATCAATCCTGCGGAAACGAGAAAATATCAGATTATGTCGACTCCCGATAATTAAGCTCATCACAGCCAAAGATTCAGAGTCTAAAACGTAAATTTTCCCAAAAAATGGCTCTCGTACAGCCAAACACGAAAACATGCTTACATAACGACTTTCGTAAAATTAAACTCAACAACATTTTACGAAACAACTTTCGTAAAACTAAACGCATAACCTCCAGCGGAATAACTTTCGCAAGATTAAAAGCTCCACAACATTTTCCGAAACAGCTTTTGTAAAATAACACTTGACAATAATTTATGGAACATCGTTCACAAAGTGAAACGAGTTAGAATTTTATGATACAACTTTCGTAGAAAATATTTGAAAACATTTACGAAACGACCGCACCGGCATACCATCAAAACTCGAATCGGACCAGTCCAACTCGCCGAACGGGCGAGTTGGACTAAACGATCCGTCAATCTCGCCTGTTCGGCGAGTTGGACCAAACGAGCTGTCCAACTCGCCGAACGGGTGAGTTGGACGGAACGAGCCGTCTAACTCGCCAAACGGGCAAGTTGGACCAAACGAGCCGTCCAAATCACCCGTTCGGTGAGTTGGACCAGAGGAGCAGTCCTTTGGCTCACCTTTGCGTTCTCCTTTTAATATGTGTCCAAACGCTTTTCGGTTTCATCTCATTCGGAGTTTCCATCAAGATTTTATGATCAAAACAAGTTGGACGCACAGGTTGGACCAGTCTAACTCGCTGAATGGGCGAGTTGGACCAAACAAGCCATCTTACTCACCCGTTCGGTGAGTTGGACCAGCCCAACTTTCCGAACAGGCGAGTTAGACCGAGCGAGCCATCAAACTCGCCAAATGGGCGAGTTTTACCAAAAGATAAGTCCTTTAGATCACCTTTGGTTATCCTTTTCATCCCTATCGAAACACTTTTCATTCTGTCTCAATCGGAGTTTCCGTTGAGATTTTACGAGTAAAACAAGTTGTACGCACACCGTCGAACTCGGCCTGATGGCAAGTTGGATTTATTCCCTCCAACTTGCTTAATGGCGAGTCTGGAAAGTGCTGATGAGATTCTCCTTTTCTGTTCTCTTTCAAATCTAGGTCAAAACACTTTTCATTAAATCTCAATCGAAGTTTCCATTGATATTTTACGACAAAAACTTGTAAGACTCGCCTAAACTCCTTGGATTGCCCCTACTCGACCTTTTGGGCGTCCTACTCGCCCTCTTGGGCTTCCTACTCGGCCTCTTTGGCATCCTACTTGCCCTTAACTCCATATTAGCGTTCTCCGTTGAATATCGATCTAAACATCTCTTGTTTTGTCTCAATTGGTATTACCATTGGAACTTTACGATTAAAAACCGTAAGACAGGTTCGAGCCTAAACGCGGCAATGAAGAACTAATATTGTTACTATTCTTAAGGGGCGTACAGACGCAAGAAGAAGAAGGGGAGATGAGCAAGCAAAATGGAGAAGACTAAGGTATGGCTGGCTTGGAACTTTTTGAAATCAGACTTGGAGTTTTCGTAGGAAGGTACTAAGAAATAAAAACGCTTCGGAACTTAGGATTTAGGAGAATAGTCTAGCAAACTAAGTCATAGGAATTTTCCTGTCTTGATCTATTGTTCTGCGACTGCTCAGGCAGATCTTGCAAACCGATATAAAGTCTCGTACAACCCGAGAAACGATCGTCACACACGCTAAGCTCACTTCCTAAGGAAAGAATGAACTAGAAACGCGAAGGTCGTCTGAAAACCGTCTCATTCCTAGCAATTTTATTAAAACCGACATATTTCTAGTTGTGAACCCGTAAATCACCAAGTCACAATCCTAGCATCATCTTTAACCCGAACTGGATTGTCGATCGTCCCAATCTTCGAAAGAAAAAACGTACACAACCTTTCAAAATACAGGTTCAGCCGTTTTCTTTCTTAAAAAAGAGGGAGTAGGTACGTATACTATACTCGTATACTGCCATACTTCAATTTTTTTTTTTTGGCATCAAGAAAACGCTGTCGACAAACCAAACTCTCGCAGCAGTAGACAGAAAATCATTTAGGTATTGCGATGCCTCATCAAACCAATCCTCCATTACTTTCGTATAACTATAACATTTTATTCGGAAGAGCCCACAAGAAAGAAAAAAAGATCAGTGTCATGAAAAACGACTTCACATTGCGGAAAAGAGAATCAGGAAAACACATTCCTCGTTCGCAAATATCACGAGTAATCTGCGAGAGACATTCTCAGTTTACTTCGATGCCATTCACTTCTCATAAAACTTACGTGAAACATCCTTTGTATAGCTACACAAAGGTATGCGAAGAAACTTTTGGAAACGAACGTAGAAGGTTTTACGGAGAAGTGTTTTGGAAAATTTGCGTATAGCTAAAAAGAAAATCATATGACTCGTCTCTCAACAAAAAAACTAAACTTTATCTCTTCGCACTACGATCTTACAAATCTTATTCCTTAGCCATGCGCCTTGCTGGATTCCGCCTCCTATATCCCTCGGTTCCATCTGAGCAGGAAATCATCTCGCACGGGTTCTTTATCGAGCCTCTTAGGTTTTGTCTTCATCATACAAAAAAAACAATTTTCGTACGACAATAGGTAAACATTATACGAAACATTCATCGTGTAACTGATACCTAAAGTGGAAAATCGCTTCTAACACCATTGGCCATCTTAAGACGAACACGCCATAGTCTAATCCGTGACTAGCAACATCCTCAACAATGAGGCTGAACACATCCTTCTGACCGAGCCAAAATGTTTGAGCGACCACTGCTCCATCTAATCACTTTACGGCAAAACAACAATCCACGATTAATCTAAAAGCGCTAAGTGCAAATAACTATCGTATAACCCAGAATTGGAAATCATACGACAAATTCTTAATATCAAAACTTAGTCTTAACCACCAGACGGTTAACGGAAAACTTAAACTTGTTAACAACCGACCAAGTTCAATATGTTCTGCAGTTTACTCTAAACCACAGTGTTTTACAGGTAAAAAGCGGCCCATAAGGAAAAACTAGTAAAGAAGCTCCTAGAGCTATACGAAGCATCCTTAAATATACATGAAATAAGTGTCGGGGGGCCAACTCTTCACAAAGCACAGTGAAGGAAGTCACGTATTCTTAGGGACAAATTTATGCGACCCATTGGTCCTAAATACTCGGAAACAAACCTAAACGTTTCTCTTCCGTAAGGTTAAAATAAAAACCTTGCGATACCACACATCTTCAAACTCGCAAACATTTCAAGCAAGAAATGCGGCATACGAAAGAAAAACTCAACCTTCAACACAGCGAGACGTCGCTAACGCTTGGAGAACTATTTTAGCCAAAACTTTCCGAAACAGAATGCTCACCTTAAAAACAGTCCATCCGCGACTATAAACATACACACCTTCTTAAACATGTATCCTTCGCGAAGGTTCAAAAACGATTATATCTACCAATAAGTTTGTTTTTGATCACAACAAACTCTTAACGACCTAAACAGACTAAGCCATCTCGTAGAGATACCTCTCGAACACCCGACGCAAGGGTAATAGCGCTATAAAAGAAATCCAAAATTTTGGTCAGCACTTTCGGAAGACTTAAAAATTGTCCTCGAAGAGATGCTCGATTCCTACCATACAAGTCACATAAGCCTAGAACATATCACAGACTTTAAAGCGGGATGGAATCAGGTCGAAAGCGATACATGAAATGTAAGCCGAAGTAGTTATCGCACCCCGTAAAATCGTGATTAGACCTAGGTCTTACCCTAAACCCAGCACACTGGTCTCTAACGTCTCAAGGCATGATATCGAAAAGATAGGAGATCCTGAAAGCATGTATCTTTGTCCATATCTAAGCGCTCTCAAAACTTTGGAAAACTTCTCAAACATCTCAAACGAGCAACAAAAAGGACGATCCACAAAAAACTTGGGAGCGAGATGACAACTCGCATCCTTCCCTCTATACTTAACAAAAATCCGAATCTACTTAAACTCATTTTCAAGTAAAAATCCAAGTTTATTCTTTAAAATCGTTGTCAAGCGGTCAGGATAGAAAGCCACACGCTGTCAGTCCCGAAAACATAAATATGGCCACACTCGGCCAAAATAAACAGCCAACAAGGCTGGTCTCGAGGCCGACAAAGGTCCGATATAAAATGCCGTTGGCAGAAACATGCCTGAGAATCTCTACACGACACACATATAAACCATAAAGGTCTCACTGGAAAACAGGAAGTAAGAACCTTAACTCCGGGACAAACTACGAAAGGCTTGATCCCTTCTGCAAGGGTACATAGGCAGCCTTCACAAGGTGCGTCACCAATCGTACTGCATTCCGCTTCTAGAGGAATAAGTAGACCACTTTCAACAGACCTTTTTAACCATTGATTCTGCCTAACTTACCAAACTTACCAAACTGCTCCAGAATCAACGTGAGAAATTGGTTACGACAGAATCAACGTCAGAAGATATTCTAGAAATGTCCTTTTTGAAAAGAAAGAGATAGTATTTTGAAAAATGAAGAGCGGGGAAATCGAAATCAAGTTTCGTATGGATCCCCAAGGAGGGTTCTCACGATAAGTCCTCGAGAAAGGTTACTCCAGGCCTCAGACAAACGGATCCCCGAGCATCGAAACAATGAAATGACTATAAGGCTCGATTGTTCAACTCACCGAATGGAAGAGTTGGCCAAGCAAGCCGTCCAACTCGTCGAACGGGTGAGTTGGACCGTATGAGTCAACCTACACTCCCGTTCAGCGAGTTAGACCAGTCCAACAAGCCGAACAGGCGATATGGGCGACATGGGCCAACTAACTCGCCCGTTCGGCGAGTTGGAACGAACAAGACAACTCGCCAAACGGGCGAGTTGGGTTGGATGAGCAATCCAATTCGCCCATTTTCCCAACTCGCCAAAGGTTCCCTCCTTTGAAATCGGATCGAACTCGTTCTTGTTTCGTCTCGATCAGAATAGACGTTGAAACTTTGCCACAAGAACTCGTTTCCTCGTATAAAGTTCGAATTGATCGTGTAAAACAGCAACAGTTAACTAAACACCTAAGGTTGCCTACACTATACGAAAAATTCAAACTCTCGTCGGAATCGACGTCATTTCGGAAGCGCTCTTTCGACAAAATCGTGAAAACGCTTAAGTTGAAAAACGGCCCGAGAATGTCTAAAACTTGGCTAAAAGTTTTAATTGGGGTTCGATCTCTTGGTTCACTCTTTTAATTGAACTACATCCGACTTGATCCTCGAAAGGGGTACGTAGGCAGCCTTTCTTAAGGTCCAGTCCCAAATCCTTCAAAGCTTTTTCGTCTTTTTCGTCTATTGCTAAGCGAGTTGCAGTCACATAAGTTTCTCGCGGCATAGGTGGTAGAGCTAGCAAACTTAGTCTCTTTTTACTGCTTGTGTTATACGAATTCCTTTGTGATCCCTTTTCCAGACAAGCTTCATGTACGCTTTTTTCTCTGGAGAACTCGTGAGTAAATTCAAAAGAAAGATCTAATGCTTTCTAAATCCGTTTTGTTATCTTTTCATACTTTCCGCGTTTACTCGATTACTTTTCGTTGACTCTCGCAGAGAATCCGGAACCTCAAAGAAAGTTAGGGTTTCTTCACTTTCTTTAATTTACGGAAATCGACGGTGTGAATTTCGGTTTCCACATATAGTTTTTTTTTGAGATTTCCAGTTCATATTTTCTTAAGGCACAATTTATCGGAGTTTTTTTGCATTTGATTTTTCCATGACCGATTTTGACCCCAATACACTCTCGTAGTTTCAAAATTTATCAAAAAGTTTATTTTCTCGTAAAGTTTGTTTCGTAAGAGTTTCTTAAGAAATAAATTTCCCGGTAGTTCTTGTTGGGGTTAAAATCGGTCATGGAAAAATCAACGGTCAAGATCGTCTGAGAAATTGTGCCTTAAAGCGAATCTGAGCTAGAAATGTCAAAAAAAATTGTATACTTAATTCCGGATAAGGAATAAAAAAATTTCTATCAAAGCGTGAAAAGATCAGAAAAACGTTCTTGTGGAAGGTTTTGCGATAAATGACAAGTTTTACGAAACAATCTTCCTCCAAAAAAATTTTGGAAAGTTTCCGCGAAAAAACATTATAGCAAAATTTGGAAAGTTTTCCGTAAAACAATTTCAGGAAAAATTTATGGAAAAACTCTCGGAAAAGCTCTCCAAGTCTAGTCACCCGTGGGCGATGAGACACGCACCATGTTTCTCGCCCAGACATTCACCATGTATCTTCGCCCATGGGAGACGAGACATGCACCATGTTTCGTCGCATATGGGCAACGAGACCATCACAAAGTCTCGTCACCCATGGCGAAGAGACACACACCATGTCTCTTCACCCAGATGTGATGAGGCACACACACCATGTCACCTCACCCATGGGTGAAAATACCATTTTCTCTTCGTCGAATCTTGACTGAACTGATCCATTATTGGAGTTTTGGTTGATTTTTTGCGATAAAACAACAAAGTCTTGTGTTCTCGTCAAACTTCAAATCACTCATATAAAACGGTAACGGTTAACTTTACACCATTGTTATCTCAACTATACGATTCGATCTACAATATGAAGAAACGAACGGCATGTGAACCAACATCGTATAAAAGGTGATTTCTTCAAAAGAAATCGTAAAAATTTTAAAGTCTAAATACGATCCGAGAAGGTCTAAAACGCGGAAAAATCCCACTTTTGATTTTGCACGAGAATGACTCGAATTACAATGGCTGTTTACTTGATTTTCGCAAAAGATAAATAGAAAAGAAGATAAATGGAAAAGAAGATAGATGTTGAGTTTCCAGGATAATCATAAAGATCAAGAAGATAAGGAAGATTTTGGCAAAGAGATAAACTCGAATCGGGGGCAGAAAAAGAAAGATACCGACCTTTGAAGCATATAGAAGGAGAGCCAAGGCAAGGAGCACATGGACGGTCTTTTAGCTCTTAGAACTCTTTGCACTTAGAAACCTTAGGCTATATTCTCAACAAGCTCGGTTTCTATGAATGGCACTCGATTACTAAAAGAAGTCGCACATGCAGTTCGATCTCTTGCTCCACTCTTTTAACTGAACTAGGTTCGGCTTGATCCGCGAAAGGGGTATGTAGGAAGAATTTCAAAAGGTCAAGTCTGAAACTAATCAAAACCTTGTTTGTCTTTTGTTATCGAGCTGTGACTCAACTAGGTTTAAGGTTTAGGAGGCTAGAGCTAAAAAACTCGCCGACAGCTTGCGGCCAAAGCTTTTAAAATATGTTGTAATGATCTTAACGCTCTTATGTTAATTAGAAATAAATATCTGCTTTTTCTAAAATTGTTTTGATACCTTCCTATATTTTCCGAGTTTATTTGGTCACTTGTCATTGGCTTTCGTAGAGAATCTGGACCTCAAGGAAAGTAAGGTATTCTTTGCTTTCCTCCGATTACAGAAATCGACAGTGTGAATTTTGGTTTGCACAGTTTGGCGCTAGAAGGAGGGGGGGATTGGATTACTCTAACTCACGGCCGCAAAGCTCTTGATCAAAATGATGTCTGGAAATATGAAAGAAAAATTCGCAGCTCACGAAGACGTTGGTAAAACAACTCCAGTAGCGATTTCTCCTATGGCCAAAACGCCACACTGCTCAACCAAATCAAAAATCTAGTCGCGACTTTTTGCCATAAGAAGAACACCGAAACAAGTTCGCGATTTCTTTGTCTAAACCGAAAAGGCAATGATAAAATTATGAAACCCCGTAACATTCGTCTCATTAACGAGTTGGAGAAATCTCAACGCGTAAGGGTTCAACCGAAAGAGGTTTTCCAATTTTTTTTTGAAAAATAAACTTTCTCTCCTCGAAACCGCGGAGAAACCCTAGATTACTCGCGGAAAAAGGAAGCACAGAAAATCGGGTACACAACTCACCACTGTACCCCTTCCTGATAACTTCCATAAAAGTCTTTGAAAAATAAAACTTGCTTCCGCTTCCCAAAGTCGCAGAGAAACTCTAGATTACCCGCGGAAATAGAAGGACAGCAAATCGGGTTGACAATCCCCTGCGGCTGTACTTCTTCCGAATAACTTCCGGAGAAACGAAGTTGATTTCTATATCAAAACCTAAAAAGGCTGACGAAGGCTAAACAAAGTAAAACGGAGATCTTATCCCTCGCTGCTGAAACATCTTCTGAAACATAAGATTTCAAAAAAATTCAACTGTCGCTTCTGTAGCAACATATTCTGTGAATTCTCGTTATTTGTCTACTAAGCTTACTTCGGAAAAAGTATTTGAAATTTCCTCGGGTCAATCCTGCAGAAACGATAATTTTTTTGACTTATTTTAATCTCGGCAATAAAGCTTATCGCAGCTATGGTTACTGATATAAAACTTGAAAACTAAATTTGCGGAACAACCGCATAGCGTGAGTTTTTCAAAAAACAGCTCTCATACAGCCAAACTCGAAAACATTTTACGAAATAAATTTCATAAAGTTAAGCCTGGTAACATTTGACGAAACAGTTTAGGTAAAACTAAACTCGAGGACATTTTACGAAACAGTTTTCGTAAATATAAAGTAGATAACATTTTGCGGAGTAACTTTTTTAAATTAAGCTCGACAACATTTTACAAAACAGCTTTCGTAAAATTAAAAAATTAACATTTTGCGGAATAACTTTCGTGAAATTAAAGCTCGACAAATTTTACAAAACAGCTTGTAAAATTAAACAAGACAATATTTTATTAGATCGTAAAGTTAAACGAGATAGCATATCATGATTCAACTTTCGTAGAATTAATTTGATAACGTTTACAACACGACTCTCATAAATAAAACTCAAAACAACTCGACGACCTTCGGAAAATCAAACAAAGTTTGCTAATCAGCCTATATCCATGGGTTCAATATCCTCCCTCTCTGACCTCATCTCCCATCACCTCTCACCAAAGCCTCATTGCCCAATGAGTCTTCATGTTTGCCATTGGCACCTCCTGATCGCCCATGGCTATTCCTAAACGCCAAAAGGCGTTCGACAAGATACTTATTCGTTTTCGTAAAACAAACGATACAAAGGCTGAAACCCAGATAGAAAAATATGGATCGACGAACCAAAACCGCAAGACATGCTTCAGCTTAAACACGGCCAGGAAAGTAGAAAAATCCAAAAATAATCAATATTCTTTTTATCTGAAAGGGGTGGACAGATACGAGAAGAAGAAGGGTAAACGAGAAAGCAAAACGGAGAAGGGGCAGACCCGAGTCTCCAAGAAAACTAAGATATGTTTGACTTGGAAATTTTTGAAATCAGACTTGGATTCGTAGGAAATTACTAAGAAATAAAAACGTCTTGGAAACTTCCCTAAACTTTAGGGAACATAGAATCTAGGTGGATAGTCTAGAGAACTAAGGCTTAGGCAATTTATCCGATCTCGTTCTATTGTTCCTTAACCGTCGAAGCAGAATTCGCAAACCGATCTAATCTCTTGCAAACACGAGAAACAGTCGCCATGCATTCAAGCATACTCATCTTGTTTTCTTAAGAAAGAAAAAACTAGAGATACGAATGTCTTCTTAAGATCAACTCGTTCCAAGCAATTTTCTTAAAACCGACATATTCCAAGTCGTCAACCTGAAAACCAATGAAGATCACAATCCCAACGTCGTCTTTAAATCGACCCAGACTGTCCATCATCTTAATCCTTGACAGAAAAATGTATATAGCCCTTCAAAAGATCGATTCAGGATTTACCTTCCGTTACAAAAAGGAGGGAGTAGGTACATATACTATACTAGTATACTCCCATACTTCAAAATTTTTTTGCCTCGTCATCAAGAAAACTTCTTAGATAAAGCAAACTCATACGATATTAGGAAAAAATAACCCTCGGTAAAACTCCATGAGTAACTCAAAGGTACTTTCACGAAAAGATCGAAATCAAAGCAAAAACGTTTCTCTTAAAATCTGCGGAAATTTCTCTGTCATCATAAACTGTTCGCCCACTACTGTCGTTTAACTAGAACCTTTTATATGAAACAGCTACGGGAAAAAGATGGGTATTATGCAAATGTGTTTGCAATAAGAAAACACAAATAAGGAGAATCTAATCCTCCCTTGCAAATATCACAAGTAATCTGTGAGCAACACGTTCTATTTATTTCTATGAGAAGCCCTTCTTGTAAAACTTACGCGAAAACATCCTTCATACAATCTGATGTAGATATATGGAGAAACTTTCGAAAATATACTTTTAACAATTTTTTACAAAGAAGTGTTTTAGAAAATTGTCGTGTAGCTACAAACAAATATATAAGATCTGTCTTTCGACGACAAATCTGAACTTTATCTCTTCACACTGCGATATAACATATCTCTTCGTTTAGCCTTACGACTCACTGGCTTTTGTCCCTCATTTACATTCGAGCATGCCATTGTCCTACCACTAACTTCTAATGGGTTCAGTTTCAAGCCTCTTAGGCTTCATCTTCCTCAGACAAAAACGAAAATAATTTTCACACGGAAGCCTTTTGTTATGGATTTCCTAAGTGAAACAAGGTTACTCGAAAACATTTTTCATACGAGTAAAGGAAGCGTTATCCGAAGCACTCATCGTACTGCTGAAATCCGAAGCAGAAAATCGTTTTCTACCACATCAGCTACCTTAACGCTGAAAAACTCAGACATACTTGACTTATCAATCTCGAGGAAAGCTCTTTGTTCCTCGGCCGATTACGCCTTCCCATAAAAGCCCAAAACAAAATTTGGCATCCCCTTTAAGGATAATTCTAAACTAGCATGACCTTAGTGTTAAAACAAAATTGACATGTGGTACGGCCCTGGAATGGCTGTCTCTCCCTTGATCACTTGAAGGGTCGTGGGTGGATAAAAGGTGATTGAGATGGTCTTCTCCTTAGAACTATGAGATGCTCTAAAGATGTTTTTCTGCTCCTGGGACACAGGTGCACCCTGCTTGGTGTCTAGGATGGATCACAGAAGATCACTCTTCATATTGGGATAAAAGTTGTTCACACATGAACAAGATAGAGAAGTCTCCTTAGAGATTGTTGTTTGAGACAAAGCTTACTTGTATTGAATAATGGTTGATTGTTTACATGGAGGCGTGTGATTACATAAATAAGAAAGAAGAAAATAAAATCCTAAGCTAAAAAAACCCTAAACCAAAACCAAGTCGGTTTAGTAAAAAACATATCCTAATCTTATTGCTAATTGGTTTATGATAACCAAACTTAATCATAATTGGTTTACACTTAATAAAATCATAAATAAACTGAAAATAAACAATCTTGGACGTGCTTAATCTTCTTGTCCCAATCATAATCCAGGCTGGCTTGTCTTTCCAGTTTTTGGGCCGATAAAGGCCTTTTTCGAACAACTCTTGCTTGGGCTCAATCCATCTTGTTTCTGGTCCGATAAAGTTCCTCCTTAAGATAATTTGGATGGTGAAAATGCTCCTGATAATCCATTTCCAGCTATGGTTCTTCATCTTCTATTTCCAACTCATTTCTCGGCCATGTCGGTTTGACCGATCCATTTCTCGATCATACCAGACAACCCATTTCATTTTATGTTCGACCAACTTCCTTCCATCCATTCCTTGGTCAATCAGGTTGAATAATAGACGTTCATGTTAGTCCATAGCCATTCCTATCTTCAGAAAGGCCTCATCAAATCCCATAGCCTTTTGTCTATCCAATACCTCATGAATAAGGCCAATAAGCTCTCCAATAAGACCATTAGGTCGTGCTGTGACCCATTGCCTTTCTTGTACATGGATTGGCTTCCAAATCTTGAGTTTTAAGCTGATCCAGGTCGCACCAGCATGGCTTAATCATGGACCTACAACTTCCACGATGATACGGCTGAACACAGTCTTCACACTAAGCCAAAAACATCTGAGCGACCACCACTCCATCCAATCACTCAACGGCCGAACAACAGTTCACGATTTGTCAAAAATTTCCGAGTGATGACTACGAAAATAATTGTCGTATAACCCAAAAACGGAAATCATACGATAAATTCTTTATAACAAGACTCAGTCCTAACAACCAAACGGTTAACGAAAAATTTCAATTGTCAGCAATCGACCAAGTTCTATATATTTCACAATTCACCTTAAGCCCGCAATGTTTTCCCCAAAAAACGCGGCATAAAAGGAAACACTCGTAACGAACTCCTATAGCTACAAGAAACATCCTTTAAAATACATGAAGTAAATCTCGGAAGGCCAACCCTTAATAAAGCCAAGTGAAGCAAGACACTTCTTTCTAGGGACCAATTTATGCGACCCCTTGCTCTAATTCATCGATCACTAATCAAACAATTTAAAATTCAAACAAGAACGACAATTTGGGCTGTGACCATCCGAAACAAACAAGAAAGTTTCTCTGCCATAAGGTTAGAACAAAACCCTTGAAACACTGCAAAACATCCCTAAGCCCACAAACAAGAAATGCGGCATAAAAAAGATAACTTCTGTACGAAAACACTTTCGGTTAATTTTCTAAAGAAAAAAACTTCGGTTGCAAAACCTCCGCAAACAAACTGAATTTTTCATTGGCCACAAGGTCCAGTAAAACGTTCACGCCAAACGCGAAAAACTTCTCTAACACGTTCTCATAATATAAAATTTTACTCGAACGAAAAATCCAGTCTTTAGTTCCCAAGACGTCGCATAAACTCGAAGAACCAGATTTCAATGTAGCATATCTTCTTAGATGAAAGTTCTGGCTCAGAAATTCAAATAGTCATACGCTCTAAAATCTTCTCAAACACACATCCTTCACGAAGGCTCAAAATCAAAAGGTAACACTTACCATTCTGTTTGTTGTTGATCACAACATAAAAATCCAAAGCCCTAAACAGACTTAACCATCTCCCCCACAGGGATAGGATCTCAGACATCCAACATAAAGATAATAGCGCGCTATAAAAGAAATCCAAAATTTTGGTCAGCACTTCTAGACGACTTCGAAATTTTCTTAGGAGAGATGCTCGGTTCCCGATCGATGCAAGTCACATAATCCGTGAACTTTCAGTCGATGCAAGTCACATAATCCGTGAACTTTCCGCAGACTTTAATATTGTAACGGAATCAGGTCGAAACTGCGACAGGTGATTTAAGTCGAAACATTCATCGCAAACCCGAAAACCGATAGTAAGCCTAGGTCTTTCCCTAAACCCATCACACTGGTCGTACACATCTCAAGGTATTGTATCAAAAGGCAGATACGAGATTCCAAAACATGTCCCTTCATTTATATTTGTACGTTTATGAGACGCCGTAAACTAAAAGCCTTCGAATTTTCTCATCTTATAAAACGACAAGTATACGATCCTCTAATGAGATGAAAAATCACACTCTTTCTCTCATCTCCGCGTATGGCTAATCTATACGTTTTTAAAAGGAGATAACCAACGACTTCATAATTCCAAAATAAACAGCCTACAAGGCTTGTCTCGAGGCCGACAAAGGCCGATATAAAATGCCATCGGTAGCAACATGCTCGACAATCTCCACACGACACATAACTAGACCGTTCTCACTGGAAAATAAGGTCGCATGAATCTTAACTCCAAAACTAACTACAAAAGGCTTGCTCCCTTCAACAAGGGTACTTAGAAAGCCTTAATCAACGGCCAAAATGCTCCGAGAAATTGTGCCTTAAGCGAATATTAGCTAGATATGTCAAAGAAACAATACAAGAACAGAATTCGTATACTTCATTCCGGATATGGAATAAAATAATTTATATCCAAGCATAAAAAGATCTGAAAAACGTTCTTCTAGAAAGTTTTTGCGATAAATGACGAGTTTTATGAAACAATCTTCCGTCAAACAATATTTGGAAAGAGGAAGAGAGATTTTCGAGTAGAAAGTGCTATGTCTTTTAGAAGTTTGGACTGGTTTCGATCGACACCCGAACCTGAGCATCGATCGATGAAACCGTCAGAGTCTGTAGCTTCGTATGAGTCTTCGAACATCGATCGACATAGGGAAGACAACATCGATCGACAGTTTCCAACAGCAGAACCAGTTCGTCTACCAAGTCAGAATTGAAGCTAGTTTGCCAGACCTACGGGTATGGAGACTCAAGAACAGAACACTGATACCCCTGGGCCAATGATGGTTGATAAATCAACATAAAGACACCCTAGAAGGAAGCAGAAGATTCCTAAACATCTGCGTAGAGAAGCTACTGACCAAGAGATGGATGACTTTGCCAAAAGAGTTTTCAAAATTCCTATCAATACTCAATTTGATGAAGCATACTATACTCATATATTATGGATGTTTTTCAGGGAATCCAAAGAAACAGAAAAGGACATAGAGCGCATGTTCAATGGCCTCAGAGAGAAGTTGAAGCAAATACCACTCTCAAGAAGAAAAGTGGCCCTGGGAAGTTCGTGATTCCATGTTTTGTCAAAGGACACGATTATCCCACTGCTGACTGCTGATCCAGTATCACAGAGGGATAGCCAGAGATGTCCCGGTGCAGATTTGCAACGCCTTAGTCCCAGTAGACTTCCATGTGATGGATATAAAGATTGACTGGAACTCTTCCTTACTCCTTGGAAGAGCATTCATGGCCACAGTGGGAGCTATCTGCGAGATGAAGACAACAAGTTGTATCTATCCTTGATCGATCCAAACAACTTTTATGAACCTGTTAAAGGCAATAACAAGGCTACTCTGATAGAATTGGGTGATGATCCAGGCTTGATTCCTACATGCTTCTGCAACTATGTTGGGGTCAAAAACGGTAATCTTGAAATCAATGTCTAGGATCGCATCTCTTAAGGAAAACTTTCTCGGAATAATTTTAGGAAATTTTAAGTAAGAGACGTCGAAACAACGACCGTGTCTAAAAAAACTAACTATGCCAAGTTTGATCAACCGACCCGACTCGCCCGATGGCGAGCTGGGCGCACCTCATCAACTTCACCATCAAGCAAGCTGGATCGACCAATCCAAATCGCCTGATGGCGAGCTGAATGCACTTCATCCAACTCACGATAAGACGAGTTGGATCGAGCAATCCAACTCACATGATGGCGATTTGGATTTACCTCATCCAACTCACCTGATGGCGAGTTGAATTCACCTCATCCAACTCGTCATCAGGTGAGTTGGGTAAGCCAATCCAACTCACCTGATGGCTATTTGGATGCACCTCATCCAACTTGCCATTAGGCAGTTGGATCAACGGGTCCAACTTGTCTGATGGCTAGTTGGATGCATCTCATCCAACTCGCCTGATGGCGATTTTGATCACTCCTTTCCGACCAGTGTGTCTTTTGAATCTCAACCACACTTATTTCGTCTCCATTAGAGTTACCATTGGATCTTTATGATAAAAGTCGTAAAGACATGCTCTCTCATATGAATTCAAACTGTTCATATAAAACGACAAAGGTTGACTTAACACCGAATTTACCTCAACTATACAAGTAATTTGAACTACTTATAAATTAACGTTGTTCCAAAGGTTTTCTCCTTAAAGGAATCGTAAACATTTAAGTAAAAAACAGTCTGAAAAGGTCTAAAACGCGGCTAAGAGCTCACTTACGATTTCAGATGAAATTAAGCCCAAAGATACTATGATGATTTATCTATTATTCGCAGGAAAAGAAAGTGTCAAGTTTGAAAATACAAACACGAAGATCATCAAAATATGGAATATTTTGGCAAAGGGATAACTCGACGGTTGGGCTGCGGCCTCAGAAGCTTGTACAACCGAAATGGTCGCCCCTCCATCAGGAGCAACATTTTGCAAGGGCGGTACCTTGACTGAGGGAGCCAAGGAATCAGCCGGAGTAGGGGGATTTGGCATGACAACATCTGTTGGACTGACCACCCCTTCGGCATCACTATGATCCATCTCATCCTGGAAAGAGAGGAACTTCGCAATATGAGCCAAAACGGCCCCGGGGGCAGGAGAATCAGACATGCTCGCATGAAGGGCCTTGTTCATCTTAGTGTCACAACTCTTCTGGCTGCTACGGGATGGAGACATCTTTGTGGAGTGAAAATTTTAAGAGAGAAGTAAGAGAAAAACTTAGAAAGTTGAGGAAGTGTGGAGAGAATGAAGAATGGGAGTCCAATACTTATAAGGAAATAAGTGTCAGACAATTATCCACATTAAAATAATCGACAAAGGTCTTTCGAGGAGATTCGTTTCTAGCCATAGATTCCGATTAAGAAACATCAATCGCCTGCAAGAATCACACCCGAAACTTATGAGCTGGGGGGCTAATTGTTTGGGTAAAAACGTTAATCTCGAAATGAACGTCTAGGATCGCATCTCTTAAGGAAAAATTTCTCAGATTAATTTCAAGAAAGTTTCTAAGTAAGAAACCTCAGAACAACGGCTGCGTCGGAAAAAACGAACAATGCCAAGTTATATCAACCGACCCGACTTGCCCGATGGCGAGACTAATCCAACTCGTCATCAGGCGAGTTGGAGCAACCAATCCAACTCACCTGATGTTGAGCTTGATGCAACTCATCCAACTCGCCATCAGGCGAGTTGGGTCAGCCAATCCAACTCGTCTAATGGCAAGTTGGGTGCACCTCATCAAACTCACCATCAGGCAAGTTGAATCAACCGATCCAACTCGCCTGATGGCAAGTTGGATGCATCTCATCCAAATCGCCATCAGGCGAGTTCGGTCAGCAAATCCAACTCGCCTGAAGGCGAGTTGGATCAGTCCTGATGGCGAGCTGGATCAGTCATGTCTGTAAAGACCTGCTTTCTCGAATGAATTCAAATTGTTCATATGAAACAGCAAAGGTTCACTTAACACTGAAGTTGCTTCAATTATACGAGTAATTTGAAATACTTTTGAAATTAACATTGTACCAAAGGTTTTCTCTCAAAAAGAATCGTAAAAACGTTTAAGTCAAAAATGATTCGAAAAGGTCTAAAACGCGGCTAAGATTTCATTTACGATTTCAGATGAAATGAAGCCCAAGGATACTATGACGGTTTATATATTATTCGCAGGCAAACATAAATGTCAAATTAAAAAGGATAAACACGAAGATCGGGAAAAATGGAATATTTCCGCAAAACGATAAACTCGAGTTAAAGGCAGAAAAAGAAAGGAGACCAACCTAGAAGGCATATATAAGGGAAACTAAAGCAAGAAGTGCCGGGATCCGAATATTGGGACTGAGAGAATTCTTGTTAGCTTAGAAGAAATTAAGTCGCTAGACTAGGGAGGTTATACTTAGAACATTTTTTCGCTTCTGTTCTACGATTCTCTTTATTGACAGTTCTACATTTATCCTATTTTTGATAAAACCTTGTACCTCTTTTCTTGTCAATCAATTAAACGCATATGTGCAACTTACTATCGATATTCTGTTATCTTGGTCTTTTTCGTATTCATGTGTTTACGGAGATAATCCGGATTCTTTGGGAAAATTATGGTTTCCTGACTTTCCTTATTTTACAGAAATTGACAGTGCGAATTTTTGTTCCCACCAACTACGACCAAGATGAGGTGTCTGCGGACACAACATCGATCAATACCCAACCCTTGGTATCGGTCGACGGCAGCTACATACAAAACATGCATGAAACCCACCCTTCAGCAACGATCGATACCCATCTTCAACAATAGGTCGACGGTTATGGCACTGATCAGAACGAAGAAGACAATCAAGAAGACGTAGTCTACATTGGACGCAATACCGTGAGATGGCAAACTCAGATTACGATGCTTCTTATTTAGAAGGAGAAGCAAATGAATATCTTGCTCTTGCACTAGAAGAGGATGGACATTTCAGAGGATCCTATGGAACCTGGAATGCAACATCGATCGACGGTGACCCAATACCGACAACAATCAGTTAGGATACGATGAAGACTACAGTTATCTCAGACCAGATGAGGGATCCTTATGGATATGCACGAGTAATGGAGGGAAGGCTTCTCAATGTATCCAAGGAAGATAAAGCAAACATACTCGCAATAGCCATTGGATCAGGGAATCTATTCAGACAACATCAATCAGTTGTAGCAGTCAGTTCAGCATGGACCCACGGCAACACTTGGCCATCGATCGATAGTCATCAACGTATAATCTGGGCAGAAGCTGGTAACAGAGAAGCTATTGGAAGACAAGCTTGATGGAGTTTACCTTTCTCAAAACTTGAAGAGGGATAGTATATACTAGAGTTTGGATGATATTTCAGAGCCCACAGGTGATAGGCTTAACATGTTCATGGGATGCATTCAAGCACTCTATGAAAGGATGAGTAGAATGGTGATTGCTCAGAGAAGGATGGATAACCAAAGAATCAGAGCAGAAAAAGCTGTGAGAAGCTTCATTAGTGCATTGTTTGAGACGTGCAAAGTATATGTGGATACCTGCTTTCCACATTGGTTTGATGAACCACCTTCCTAGTTCATAAGTCCAGACGTCGAGCTTAAGACTATAACCAAGCGATTAGTGGGAGGCAACCCACTTTGTAGTAGGTTTTAATTTGGTTTTAATTATTTATTTAATAATTATGGGTTTTATTTCATTACTTTAGGTTTTCAAAGGAAGAGTAGAGAAGTTCGAAACCACCATCGGTCGACACCAACACCTAAGCATCAGTCGGCGGCTTGGATAGTTTAACATCAGTCTACACTCAGCACCCACCATCAGTTAACACTCCTTACGGAGTTTGGAACCTCGACTTTCTCTTTAACTTTTACTTATGATTTAGTTTTCCTTAACCAAACGCGACATGATATCACTAGGAACAGTGTTATTTAAGTCTGTGGGAGGTTCGCTGATGCTTTAATTTATTTTGAGCTTTTATTTACATAAGTTTTTCAAAAAAAAAAATTGTTAGTAAAGAATGGGATTATGATCAGAACATATTTGTCGACTAACCACACAATTGCACCATTCTTAGACATGTTGATTGTAGATTACTATAGATGCCAAAGTGGATCATCCTGCCTTTAGATCGCTTACTAAAAATTTTGAAGGAACCAAACCTTATCTCCATCCTAATACTGACTTTTTCCTTGCTTTGGGGCTTGGTATACACCAGACCGGATTCCTTATGCGAGTTTGTATGGTATTAGTCTGTGTATTTCTGATTTTCTTTTTTTTCTCTCCCTATGTCTCTCTCTCTCTCTCCCTCTCCCTCTCTCTCTCTCTCTCTCTCTCTCTCTCTCTCTCTTCATGATCTATAAGAGAAAAGATTGAGATGATTTCCTGAGATGTAGAGGTATGTATATTACCAATGACCCCACTATTCTAATTCAAAAGAATGATCACACATTGTTGGAAGCGAGGGGTAGGTACATTACCGAGGACCCAACTATTCGCCTACAAGTTTGTCAAAAAATATTGAAAATAAGATGGCAAGATGGACTATATCAGCATCATTGTCCATTGAGTTTGAAATCTAAAAAGATTCAGAGAGAGAAGAGAGAAGAAATGGATCAAGAAATATTTTATACCTATGTATGTAGATTTGCAGTAGTTGAGTCCATGTGTCTTTTTATCGATACTCCCAAGGTAAAGCATGCACTTTATTTTTATGCAAAGAAATGAGATCAGTAGAGGGGTGAGTTAAATTAGTATTTTTTGAGTTGCTGATAGAATGGATTTCGTTGCTATACTAGGATAGGGCATATAAAGTTTCTCTTTGATTAGTATTATTGGTTGCAATATTGTAGGGGTGATAGTTAAACAAATACATTATGTGCGTCAATGCTTTTCAAGACTCCTCTTTCACAGGCTACTTTTGTTTTGGTTGAGGACAAGCAAAAAGATAAGTCTAAGGGAGTTGATATACCTCGTTATTTACCAGTCTTAGACCATCATTTGGACCCTATTTGGAGTCTACTATGTATGTCTGGACTGTGTGTTAGAGTCTTTACAGGTCCAGGTAATTTTTAGAGAATTATGGAGATTATGGAGCTTGTAGAGTGTTCAGAGGAGATATCGAGTAGCTGTTCACACTCAGCTAAGTACAAGTCGACGTCAAGCATGACCATCGATCGACGGAGCATCCTTGTTGTCGATCAATGGCCTACTCGCAGAGTATTGGCCTTCTTCAAGCCCAAGTAAAGACGAATTATGAGAATGCCCCTTGACAAGTTTTGATCTAGTTTATAAGGGTTCTGCAATTGTTTAGGCTAAGAAGAACCACAACCATGCAGGTTTACAGCTTTTAGTTTTCTTAGTAGTTTGGGGAAGAAGATATGAACTCCTTATGAGATTTGTATTGGAACCCCATTATTCATTTTATGCATTATATTATCCAGTTCATCATGTTTTCTATGATCATGTCCGAGTAATTCACCTGTTAGATTTAGGGTTCATAATGGTATTGATGAATTAGCCGCAAAATAGGATTGCTGGGATGAAGAAATATCTATCTTTGGAAATTTGTTTAATGCTTGCGTTATAGAGTAGCTAACTAGAAATCTAAACTTAGGACATGGACAACTACGATAGTAGGTTTTGTTACAGAATTGATTCCATTGAGGTAGGTTGTTAGATATATGCGAGAGCATGTTTAATTAACCTAGCGAACGAGCTTCCTGTCTGATTAGCATCGATTGACACACGGCCTTCACCGTCGATCGACGGCGTATTCCTCTTTCCGCATACGAGAGTTGGGACAAGAGGGGATAAGACTAGTTAACTTTATGTCCTTGCATATTAATAATTTCCTACACCCTATCTATTATAATTCACTTGTCTGAAACCCTAGATCTATCGTTTTCCATATTTGAATTAACTTTAGTATTTTAGACAATTTCCTTTTTTGATAAACTACAATAAACCTCTATTTATAGTTCGCCTAGCTTAGCTATTAGAAATACATAAATCTATTGAGTGCCCTCGCTCTCTGTGGATTCGATCCCTAAGTATTGCAATTTCACCTCTCTTGGCAAGAGTAGTTTGTAAGGTTAATTTGCTAGATTGCCTACATTAAAATAGACGTTAACCTGCACGCTGTCACCATATCCTAGTCTCATCTCCTGTGGGTGATGGCACACTCACCATGTCTCGTCGTCCATTGTCGAAGAGTCCATCACCATGTCTCGTCGCCCGTGGGTGACAAGACACGCATCATGTCTCATCGCCCAAGAGCGACGAGATCATCTCCAAGTCTCGTCGCCCGTAGTTAAGAGATCACCTCCTCCTCGTCGAACTCTCCTTTGAGTCTTCACCAAACTGATCCTTGTTTTGTCTTGATTGGAGTTTCCATTGAAGCTTTTCGAAAAACAGCAAACACTTGTCTTTTCGTAAAACCTCAAATCACTTGTATAAAATGGTAACAATTTACTATCTCACGAAACCAACGGCATGTGAACCAAAATCGAAAGGTGACTTCTTCAAGAGAAACAGTAAAAATGTTTAAGTCGAAAAACGACCCAAGTAGGTCTAAAACCCGGTAAAATCCCACCTTCGATTTTATACGAGAATGAGCCCGAATTACAATGAAGTTTTACTTGATTTTTGCAGAAGATAAATGTCAAGTTTCCAGGATACTCATGAAGATTGAGAGGATAAAGAAGATTTCGGCGAAGAGATAAATTCGAGTCGGGGTATGACAGGAAGTATTGCTGACCTTGGAAGCATATATAAGGAGAGACAATGCAAGGAGAAGATTTTTTTAGCTCTTAGAACTCTCTGCAATTAGAAACCTAAGGCTATATTCTTGACAAGCTCAGTTTCTATGATTGGCACTTGATTACTAGACAAACTCGCACATGCAGTTGAATCTCTTGCTCTACTCTGTTAACTGAACTATGTTCGGCTTGATCCTCGAAAGGGGTACGTAGGCAGACTTTCATAAGGTCCAGTCTGAAACCAATCAAAAAAAATTTCGTATCTTTTTGGTCTTTTGTTATCGAGCTGCGTGTCAACTAGGTTTAAGGTTTAGGTGGCTAGAACTAGAAAACTCGCTGAAAGCTCTTACGGCCGAAGCTTTTATAATATGTTGTAATGATCGCAACGCTTTACGCTAATTTGAAATAAATATCTACTTTATCTAAATTTCTTTTCTTATCGTTCTATATTTTCCGTGTTTATTCGATCACTTTTCATTGGCCTTTGCAGAGAATCCAGACCTAAAGGAAAGTAAGGTATTCTTTTCTTTCCTTTGATTACGGAAATCGATAGTGTGAATTTTGGTTCCCACAGTTTTCGATATAACCCTAAAGCAATATTGGACATTGATTTTGAGATTACCGATTTTGACCTCAATAGTAAGTCCCCAACGCGTAAGATTTTACAAATGATTCTTTAGAGTTAGTGATAAGCGTTTAATCGGAATCTACAGACATGAATGCTTTTCCTTTCTCTCAGAATTCTTCTTCCATTGATTAGTTTATTGCAGAAAATTATTCCATCCTCACATTCTATAAATATGTCCCTCTCCTCTTTCATTCTTCCCACACTTCTTCTTCTCTCTATCGTCTTTCTACTTTTCCATTTTTTCAGAAAGTTTCCCAAGCCATGATGACTTCCTTCCGTGATGAATTGAAGAGTCTTGATCCTGAGATAGAGAGGACTTTTCAAGCTAGTTTATCGGGTTCTTCTCTTCTGAATGACTGACCATTTCATACCGCTGAGTTATTCTCTTTTCTCGACGAGCTGATTCGTCGTGATGCAGACATGGAGAAATCTCCTCATTTTGATTCTCCACAGTCTTCTACCTTGATCGGTGTTTCGACTCCCATGGCCGAGTGTCCACCTATCTTTCGGCTGTTTGTGAAAGTGGGGCAGTTATTGTGCTGTTTTCTACCTCTGATGTTGTGCCACAGCCGACAGGCTCATCTACGGCTCCAACCCCCGTTGCCGAATCCGAGCAGGCTCCCGAGTCCATGCCCGCTCCTTTAGCCAAGATAGAGATCGTTTTAGGATTGCGTGCTCCTATTGCTGCACAAAAAAATCCGTAAGAGGCCTTGCGTCAATCCTGAAGCAGCAAGAAGAAAAGATACAATAAGGGTGCCATGGCCGGGCCTTCACCTCTAGGAGTATCCGATTCGAGTTTTATGTCGAAGCATTGGGACAGAGAAAGAAAAACCAAGGCCGGAATCAAAATCCAACCTCAATATCTACTTGGTTTACTCAAATTGGCCAAACCAACATCAATTTGGGAAGGTTCCCAACCAAATCAATTGGGTTCGACCCAGAATTATTTGTGGAAGCCAGGAGAGCATCTCAACCATCCAGAATAGATACCTTACCACCCAGGACATGTTGCCTTAAGCTTAACATGGACCAGCAAGTTGCCTTATTTGGATGCATGCCGATTAGAAGCTTTAAGTGACCAACGGCTCTCTTTCCTAAGACTCTGCATTTTGGAGCCTATACACACGTCCACGAGTGTCCTAATAAACCTGTTCTTCCTTCCCAAGCTATCAAGATACAAAGAGATCATCACAACTTCCTTTTTGGGCGATATTCTCTCTTTAAGGCCTAACGGCTAGTTTTCTATTTTTAGCATGTTTTCTTCTTTTGTTTAGCTTTCTAATTTATTTTACTGAGCCTGTATAAGCTCATTAGAACCCTCATTGTAAAAGGACGAATCATTTTACCTAAAACCTAATAAACTTCTTAGTTTCTTTTATTCAAGGCATTGTGTCTTTATGTTCTTATTGATCATTCAAGCTTTTTTGGAATCATTTTTCTTGGTGATTGGCGAGTTAGTTTTCTTGTGGAATCATGCATCCTACTTCGTGGATGATTTTGGAATCATTCAAAAAACCTTTCTATCCAGTACCATCATCATCGCTTTCGTCCAGCCGGTTTTAAGGTCGATTAGATCGATTGTACAGACCACCACTCTTGTTGGATCATCCATCTTCTTTGATCCAAGGATCATACAGCCTTTGATAGCTTAGGCCTCTATAATTTCTGGTATCAGAGCTGAAGTTTCTTCAGCATCAGGTTGCATTTACCCTCATCTTTTATTTGCAATCGTTTGTTATTTCATTAGTTTTTGCATTCATAAATCATAAAACTATAAGAAAAATCATTTGTTGCTTGTTCCCTTTAGTTTTTGTTTGCATAATCATATAAAACCCATAAAATCATCCTGTTCTTGTTGAATCTAGTTAGTTTAACTTTCATAAAACCATAAAACCCATAAAGAGAAATAAGTTTGTCATTTGTTGCATTTAGTTGTTTCATTTCTGTCCAAATAAAAAAAATCATAAAAAGTGTGTTCATCCTGTTCTTTAGGTTGCAGTCGAGTTTATAGTTCCTAGATCCTTATTTTGCATTAAAAAAATCATAAAAAGTGTTAGTATTAAGTTGCATATCTAAGTTGCCTTTTTCGTTAGAGTTTTTCAAAAGATTTTCCTTTTTGGTACAGTTAAAAAGTTCTTTCCATTTCTTTCAATATCTTTTTCTTGCAAACTTTATTTTTCCCTTTTATTTAGTTTTTATCTCGACAATAAACAAAAAACAAAAAAAATTTCATAGTTATTCTTTTAAGATTAAAAAGTTAAGAAAGAAAAAAACTTCTAATTTCCATATTTTTTCTATTCTTCTATTTTTTTCCTTCCTTTAACTTTTCTTAACCCACGCCTTTGATTCTGAGTAATTTATTTTTCTTCTTGCGAGGCATTGTTCTAAAGCTTGGCAATCATGGACAGTGAAGAAAAAGTTGAAGAATACAGCACTCTTGAAGTAGATCGGGGAGAAGAAACGGACCAGGCTATTGGGGATGATGAAGATGACCACACTGAAGGTCACTGGTAAATCGATTCTAGTCCAGAGTATATCCCTGATGATGATCAATAATATCAGGAAGTAGAACCAGAACCATTGGGCCAGTATTCAACTTGTTATGGTCCCAAATCCCAGCTCACCTATGATCATAACTACTCATCTGATTATGAGGAAAGTTATGATGGGAAATTTTATGGTCAAGCCTGTCCAAGGAGAGTAATGAGGTTTTACCATGGGAATCGATCAAGCCAAAAGTGCCAAAAACAGATTCTGGAACAAGTTTGGAGAAACATACAACCAGCCATTTGGACATGGGAGATCATCATATCAAGCCATGTAGTCTGGATCAGGGACATTCCCTAGAGGTACCCACGTCATATTGGCCAAAGCAACAAGCCCACAATCCACAGCCATGGAGAAAGCTAAGTGTTTTATGCTTTCATCAGTTTATAAGTCTCTTTACATTGGTATAATACACTTGTCTTTGCCAAAATGTTTTGATCCAGGAATTAAACAAGAAGAACCGACAAACTACAAAAGTTGTCCAAATAAGAAAATATTTCTTCAGCTTGATAATGCTAACAAGGTAAATACGACCTTTATACCTTCTCCTTTTCAACCTCCAAGACCAGATATAATTCACTTGCTTCTTGTCCAGAAGGTTGAAATCATTTCTCAGGTTCCCATGAAGAAAGCTTCAAAGAGATCCCACCGGATAATCATTTGTTGCAAGGAGAATCAACTCCAAAGATGGTAAAAACCGAGGCTACTAGAATTATAAAGGACCATCAGTTCCAGAATCGGTGCAATGATAAAGTCCATGGCAGAGGCGTTATCATTTCCTATATCTTCAAAGAAGAACCACCAGATGCATCATGCATCACTAAACAAAAAACATACCAAGGTAAGACTCTAAACTTACAAAGGAGAATGAAAGTTAACTTGCTCTATCTTGGTGCTGGCTATCCAGTTTTGAGGTCGAAACCTTTAAAAAATGGAGGGAATAATGTGGACATCAAATCCATACCTCGGCCAGAACTTCATCAAACCGGCCAGACCAACCACCTAGGCGATACTAACGACAAAGGTTCAGTCCAAGACATATATCTCAACAACCAGAAAGTATTTTGGCATGAAACCAATTTCCATGGACATTCAACTCAACAATGTGTCACTGGAAATTGGAATCACCAGAAAATATTCACGGATCCAAAAGTTATAGATTTTACGAGTGAGGTCATCTTCTTAGCAACCAATGGGCCAGTTCAGCCATATTTCGGGTCATACATATTCAACCATGAAGAGGCCTCAACCAAAGGAAAATTTTATGTCAAGGAGAGCTTTATAAAATCCCACAGAAAGAAGAACCAAGGCTGGAATCCAATCCAACCTCAATATCTACTTGGTTTACTCAAATTGGCAAAACAGACATCAATTTGGGAAGGTTCCCAAACAATCAATTGGGTTAGACCCAGAATTATTTTTGAAAGCCTGGAGAGCATCTAAACCATCCAGAAGACATATCTTACCACCCAGGATTTGTTGACTTAAGCTTACCATGCACCAGAAAGCATAGGATTAAGAGGATCCTCATTTACTACAAGTTGCCTTATATGGATGCATGCAAATTTGAAGCTTTAAGTGACCGACGGCTCTCTTTCCTAAGACTCTGTGTTTTGGAGCCTCTACACGCGTTCAGTATTGTCCTAATAAATCAGTTATTCCTTACCAAGCTATCAAGATACAAAGAGATCAGCACAACTTCCTTTTTGGCCTATATTCTCTCTTTAATCCCTAATGGCTAGTTTTAGATTTTTAGCATGTTTTCTTCCTTTGTTTAACTTTCTAATTTATTGTACTGAGCATATATAAGCTCATTAGAACCCTCATTTTAAAGGGATGAATTATTTTACCTAAAACCTAATAAACTTCTTAGTTTCTTTTATTCAAGGCATTGTGTCTTTGTGTTCTTATTGATCATTCAAGCTTTTGTGGAATCCTTTGTCTTGGTTTTTGGAAAGTTAGTCTGCTTGTGGAATCAGGCATCCTACTTCATGGTTGATTGTGGAATTATTCAACAAACCGTTTTATCCAGTACCATCATCATCGCTTTAGTCCAGCCGGTTTTAAGGTCGATTAGATCGATTGTACAAACAACCCCTCTTGTTGGATCGTCCATCTTCTTTGATCCAAGGATCATACAGCCTTTGATAGCTTAGTCTTGTATCAAGTGGTTCTCTCATTGATATCGGCACCATATTCATTCATCCGATGTTCAATGGACATAGTCAGACCCGAGCATAGGTCAAAGCAAAAACGCTTCTTGCTGGTTTTGACGGATTTTTTTCTTAAAATGGGTAGAGGAACACTCCTACGCAAGAACTACGGACACCCAGGTCGAAACCTTCGTATGGATAAACATTGTCTGCAGACATGGAGTCCCATACGAATCGTAACAGACAACGGGTCTCATTTAATTTCGACCAGATTCGAGGCTTTCTGCGAAAAGTGGAAGATACGACTGACGAAATCAACCCTAGATACCTGCGATGCAACATCCAAGCCAAACGTACTAAAAAGACCATCCTTGATGGAATCAAAAGACGTTTGGACGCAAAAAAGGGTAGATGGGCCAAATAACTCGAAGGAGTCTTATGGTCGCATCGCACGACTCCGAGACGCGCAACGAGAGAAACTCCATTTGCCCTCTTATACAGAGCATAATGCATGATCCCAGCGGAAATCGAATTTCATGGAGTACGCAGAAGATTGTTCCTGGGACGAGAAGATTCAAACATTATGATGCTGCTCGACAAGCTCTATCTAATCAACTACAACGCTAACGTGAGAAGCCGAAGATTAAAAGAAGGCAACCTAGTCCTTCGGAAAGTTTTCCTGAACACCGCCAAGTGGAACGTTGGAAAATTCAGAGCAAACTGGGAATGACAATAAAAAAGTCATAGAAGTTGTCCGACCAGGCTCATACTAAATCGCAAATATGCAGGACATCAAAATTTCGAGAACTTGGAACGCGATGCACCTCAAGAAATACTACCACTAAGAAACACTTGGAACTGAAATACGAGACGGCTTGATCCCCGAATAGGGTACGCAGGCAATTCGTCACAAGACAAGCTCAGCTGTCCCCCCTCATTAAAAAAGGGGGAGTAGGTACGCATACGTATACTCGTATACTCCCAAAATTTCAATAATATCTGCTCCCATACCCAGTTCTTCTGAAATCTTTTAAATAACATGGCAGAAAACCTCCCAAAGTTCGCCTATCATCAGAGCACTCCATCTCGCAACTCGGTTCGCTTAAAAAACAGCGTAAAAAATTCAACCTTCGACGCAGCGAGACGTCACTAATGCTTGAAGGACTCCCTTTTTCGCCAAAGCTTTTCAAAAAGGAATACTCACTTTAAAAAGTCTATCTATGACTATAAAACATGCACACCTTCTTAAAACGTATCCTTCGCGAAGAATCAAAAGAGGTAATATCTACCGATAAGTTTGTTGCTGATCACAACAAACTCTTAATATCCTAAACAGACTAAGCTATGTAGTAGAGATAGCTCTCGAACACCCGACACAAGAGTAACAAAGCTATAAAAGAAATCCAAAAATTTGGTCAGCACTTTCGGGTGACTTAAAAATTGTCCCCGAAGAGATGCTCGATTCCTACCATACGAGTCACTTAAGGCGAGAACATATCGCGGACTCTAAAGTGGGAAAGAATCATGTCGAAAACGATATTGGAAATGTAAGTCGAAGTAGTCACTGCACCCCCTAAAACCGTGATTAGACCTGCACCCCCTAAAACCGTGATTAGACCTAGGTCTTTCCCTAAACCCACCACACTGGTCTCTAACATCTCTAGGCATAGTATCAAACACCATGATACGAGATCCCAAAATTTGTCTCTTGGGTAATTTTTGAGTATCTTCCGAAATCCCGAAAGTATACGCACTGCGGAAAACTCTCGAAACAGATCACAAATATAGCAGTTCACCTCGAGTTAGATTACGAGACGACAACTTGTAGTCTTCCCTATACACTTATACAAATGCTTGAGAAACTCTTAAAAACGCGAGGCGGAGTTCATTTAAAATTGGCAGAAATGACGGGGATTCTAAGGTACAAGCGACCAGTCCCAAGATAAAACCACGGCCACACTAGGCCGGAGAAAAACATGAACTGTGATACAAAAAGAAACAAAGTCTCACACGATACTGAAAACTCAATCATCCTCCGCACGGGGAGCCTCACCTTCACTAGTAACCCTTTCCGGGTTCAGAACAGTGTCGTCTCCACCTTCATCGGCTATGGGATCCTGACCCTCAGCATCACCTAAGCAAGGCGAAAAAATCACTCGGACTTCAGGCCCGGAAGGATCAGGTCGAAGTCTCCTTCTGCATCAATTAACTCTGCTTTACGAGAAGAAAGATTGGCCTCTTCGGCTCGTGGAGATGGAGGCGCTTCACCGTGAAACAACTGGACCTCGGTCATCCCTCCCTCTACCTCTTCCGTGGAAGACCATCAAGGAATCGAGGGAATCAGCGTTACTCGCCAAACGTGTCTGAAACTCAGTACACACAGCTTCTTTGGACTCTTCAATCGCGCAAACCGACGATTCCATCCCATTCTTGATCCTACGCCTTAGCTGATGCAAATCCGAGGATTTGGACGTCTTCGCTTCTTTTGCCTTAAGAAAATAGCTCGGGTCTTCCCGAGATCCCGCTTCAGTTCACCGATCCGAGACTCGAATTGAGGTACCTCGAGGGAATGAGCATCCTCGATAACCTTCAACTTCCCTTCAGGCTGCAATGACCTTTCTCACGACCCCGCTAACTCCTTAGCAAGATGCTTATCCTCTTACCAGCACTCGCTGATCATTCCATCGATCAACGAGACAAAGTGCGAAACAAAGGAAAAGTGGCAGTCAAGAAACGAGCGACATACACGCAGTAAAAAAAAGGAAGAAGTTTTTTTCTCGAAACGAACCTTGGGACGATGACTTGACATCGAGCCTGAGCCGTACGCCATCACAGGAAAAGGATCAGCCTCGGAGTTCTTGGTGCACCTCCCCTTCTTCGCGGCGTGGAGATTAGCACAGGGACTTTTGCGCGAGTAGCAGCCGAAATTGCTCTAGGTGCAGGCAAACCCAAGAAGGTCTCTCTTGCCCATGGGATGAGGCATTGACTTGTGAACGGGCTCGACATCGATGACATGGACCGGGGTTGAACTTCGACCTTAGGTGCCGACGCATCCGTGGTGACCGCCCTTCCAGCAAGAACGGCCTCACGTACGAGGGGAACCTCGGGAGTCATGGTAACGGCTGGAGCCGCAGGTCTTGGAGGCACACCACGTGTGGGGTTTACCATTTCCTCAGCCTCGCGATGAGTCCACTCGCTCTGAAAGGAAAGAAACACCGCAATATGAGCTGAAACAGCTCCGCCTTGCTCATCTTGACATTACCACTCTTCTGAAAGTTGCTGGAAGAAGATATCTTGCTGGAGAGAAATTTCTAAGAGAAAATGATAGCAGAACTTGGAAAGTTGAGAGACTGTGGAGAGAATAAAAAAAATGGAAGCTCTATATTTATAGAAGAAACAAAAGTTGAATGCTTTTCCGCATTAAAATAATCGGGAAAAATCTCTCAAGAAAAGCAATTTTAACTGCGGATTTTGATTAACACCATCACTCACCCGAAAGAATCATGCTCGAAACTTGCGAGCTGGGGGGCTAATTGTTAGGGTCAAAAATGGTTATCTCAAAATCAACGTCTAAAAATTGTGTTTCCATACAAAACCTCTCTCGAGACAATACCGCCAAAAGTTCCCAAGCTAAAGACTCAAGAGAAATGGAGCAGAGCCAAACGAGTAGTCGAACTCGTTGAACAGGCTAGCTGGACCGGAAGAGCCGTCCAATTTTACGAACAGGCGAGTTGGATTGAGCACATCGTCCAACTCGTCCGTTCGGCGAGTTTGACCACGACCACACCATCCAACTTGCCCATTCGGCGACTTGCATCAGGCACACCGCCCAACTCGCGCGTTTGACGAGTTGGATCAACCCCTCCCAAATCGCCGTAAGGCAACATGGGCTGGATTTATGCCTTCCGTTACACCTCGACGGACACATTTCTTGTTTTGTCTCAATGAGAGTTACCGTGAAACTTTACGATTTGGAAACCGCAAGAACTCGTTTTCTCGTATAAAGTTCGGATTTATCGTAAAAAACAGCAACGGTTAACTAAGTACCTTAAGCTGCCTCCACAATACGAGAAATTTGAGATCTCTTCGGAATCAACGTTGGTTCATGAGTGCTATTTTGATAAATCGTGAAAAACGCTTAAGTCAAAAAATGGTCCGAGAGGGTCTAAAATGCGGCTAAAAACCCGATCTCAAGTTTATACAAAACCAAGCCCAATGATACTGTGACGGTTTATCTTTTATTGCTTGAGAAGATAAATGTCAAGTTCGGAAGATAAATCTCAACTTTCCACGATAATAATGATGATCAAAAAGAAAAAGGAATATTCCTGATACGCGATAAACTCGGCCTATGGACGAAAATGAAAAGAGGAACCGACCTAGAAGGCATATATAAGGGGAGCTAAAACTAAAGGTGCAAGGGACCTCGGAGACCTAGACCAAGAAAAACTCTGCTAGCTTAGGAAAACTTAGACTCTTTTCGTCTTTGCTCTGAGACTGACTTGGCTAGCGAAATTTTGTCTTTCTTGTCTCTCGGAAAACCTTGTAACTTTGTTTTTATCAATCGATAATACGCCTCTGTGGAACTTACTTTCGATATTATGTTATCATTGTCTCTTTCGTTTTTGTGGGTTTATGCAGATAATTCGGGATCTTCGGGAAAGTCGAGTTGACTTAACTTTCCTTATTTTATGGAAAAACGACAGTGTGAATTTATGTTCCCACAGTTTGGCTCTAGAAGGAGGGGGGATCGGATTCACTAACTTAAAAAAACACCGAAATAGTGAGACACGCTATGCCTAATCAAACAGGCGGCGAAGTCATCTCCTTCAAGGAAAGAGCAACGACCGATCCTGTCCAACCTCTCAACGATCTCCTTGTCGTTGAGCTGACAATCTAGAATATCGATGTTGCGATGATATTGGTCGACATCGGAAGTTCTGCCGATATTCACTTATACACCCTCGAGAGAATGTAAACCAGTCTATCCAAACTAGAGGAAGATCCGAACCCGATAGCAGGACCTCTCGGGGGAAGCTACCATGACTCTCGGCACAATCAACATCTCAGTTAAAGCCGGTAGCCTATCAAAAATTGTTTATTTCTTGGTCATCGATCGACCCACATTTTATAATGCGATCATAGGAACCCCATGGTTGAACTCAATGCAAGTAGCTCTGTCAATGTACCAATGTGTCTCAAATTCCCAACCTTTCGCGGAATCGATATCATCTAAGGAGACCGGAGAATCTCGCAAGTTTTCTTTGCTGCAGTATTAAAACGGAAGAACCCATCAATTGAGGTTCCACCTAAGAAAAAGAAATCGTCTGTCGTTGACAACGCCCCAGAACAAGACAAGACTGAAATCTTTTGGCAGTCACGAGTAGCCAAAGCATTGGAAGGAAAACGTGAGCCGGCCTGCGAGGCCGTTGTCTCAGTATTCTTAGATGAAGCATTCCCATATTGCTGCCTTGAAATCGGTGCAAACTTGAGCGAGTCTCTAAAAATCGAGCTCATAACTTTTCTGAAGAAAAACTTGCACACGTTCGCCTGGGCCGCAGAAGATATGTCGGGGATTGACATTAACGTCACATGTCACGAGCTAAACGTTGACCCAACTTTCATGCTTGTCAAACAAAAGGGAAGAAAATTGGGACCAGAACGTGCTGGTCAGGTTAACGACATGGTTGAAAAACTCCTGAAAGTCGGATTCATAACAGAGGTTATGTATCCTTACTGGATCGCTAATCCGTTTGTCGTCAAAAAGAAGAACATGAATTGGCGAGTATGCGTCGATTTCACCGACCTCAATAAGGAACGCCAAAGGATAGCTTCCCACTGCCACACATCGATCGCTTGGTCGAAGCAATGACAGGGAACAAACTCTTGTCCTTTATGGATGCATTCTCCGGGTACAATCAGATCAGGATGAACCCCGGCGATCAAGAGAAAACCACATTCATAACTGACCGAGGCACTTACTGCTACAGGGTGATGCCGT
This sequence comes from Moricandia arvensis, assembly GCA_905132765.1. NCBI lineage: Eukaryota > Viridiplantae > Streptophyta > Magnoliopsida > Brassicales > Brassicaceae > Moricandia > Moricandia arvensis. The sequence goes on from CAJHQP010000136.1 coordinate 249,067, forward strand.
TCGGTCTCAAGAACGCTGGTGCAACCTATCAATGACTCGTCAATCGTATGTTCTCCGAGAAAACTCGGAAAACAATGGAGATATCGATGATATGCTAATAAAGTCTCTCAAGGAGCAAGATCACATCACTCACCTTAAAGAATGCTTCGAAAGGCTAAACCTAAACAACATGGAACTTAACCCCACAAAGTGCAGGTTTGCAGTAACAGCGGGAGAATTCCTAGGATATCTCGTCACCTTTCAGGGGATCGAGGCTAACCCGAATCAGATTACCGCGCTGATCGAAATGACATCTCCATGAACGAAACGAGAGGTGCAAATATTAACAAGGAGAGTAGCAGCACTATACTGCTTCATTTCTCAATCAACGGATAAGTGTTTGCTTTTCTACGACATTCTGAAGGACCAAGAATTTCAAGTGGACCGAAGAATGTGAAAAGGCTATCCAACAGCTGAAACATTACTTGGCCACTCCCCCGATACTCGAAAAACCGGTAGAAGGGGAACCATTGTTCCTGTACATCCCAATATCACTGTGAGCGGTGTCCTTATCCGAGAGAAACGCAGCAAGCAAAAGCCTATCTTTTACTGAACAAACCGTTTCTCGATGCAGAGACGCATTATCCGATGATGGAAAAACTGGCGCTGGTGGTCGTAATGTCAGCACGAAAACTAAGGCCATACTTCCATTCCCATACGATGGTAGTGCTCACATCATTCCCATTGCGGACTATCTTGCATAGCCCCAGTCAATCTGGAAGGTTAGCAAAATGGCCAATCGAGCTAAGCGAATACCACATCGAGCATCGAACAAAACCTTGTGCGAAATCACAAGTACTCGCTGATTACTTAGTAGAACTACCTTCAGGGTGCACAGTCAATCAAGAACCCGACTCGAATTGGACCCTCCACGTTGACGGATCCACATCCAAACAGGGCTCCGGGATCGGGATCCGACTCACGTCACCAACATAGGAAGTCTTGGAAAAGTCATTCCAACTGATTTTCCACACCTCAATCAATGAAGCCGAGTACAAAGGCCTGATTGCAGGTTTACGATTGGCTCATGGCTTAAAATACGCAACATTCACGCCTACTTCGATTCCCAACTTTTGGCAAGCCAATACAGCGGGGAATGCAAAGCAAGGGACGAAAGAATGGATGCTTACTTGAAACTCGTTTGAAACTTAGCTCAAAGTTTCAATCAGTTCGCTCTCACTCGGGTCCCTCGCGCTGAAAACGCCCAGGTCAACGCCCTAGCCGCCTTGGCATCTAGTTCAGATCATGATTTTAGCAGGGTGATTCCTGTAGAATTCATAAACATCCTAGCATTGGACCACCTATCGTCATAAATTTAATCGATTCACCTGACGGTGACGCCGACGAAGTCGATGTCCAAGCCATATAATAGTCGGAGCAGTCAGAGTACGAATTTGAAAAACCTTGGACAGAGAAAATCCTTGTGTACATTTCCGACGGGAAACTCCCAGCAGAAAAATGGGCAGCCTGAAAGGTTAAATCCCGTGCTGGGGTTTACGAAGAACTCTACAAGTGGAGATTTTCTGTGCCACTCATGACCTGCGTAGAAGGAGGGAGAACATGAAAGATAATGGAGGAGGTCCACTCTGGGTCCTGCAAAAATAAATCTTGTGGAAGGTCGCTCGCAATCAAAATCAAACGCCGCATATACTATTGGCCAACGATGATAAAAGATTGCGAGAACTTTGCGCGGAAATGTGAAAGGTGCCATAGGCACGCCCCTAATATCCATCAGCCGGCAGAGGTCCTCTCATCGATTTCGGCATCCATTCATCTCGATGGACATAGTCGGACCCATGCATAGGTCAAAGCAAAAACGCTTCTTGCTGGCCTTGACAGATATTTTCTCAAAAATGGGTCGAGGCAGACTCCTACGCAAGAATTAAAGACGCCCAGGTCGAAAGCTTCATATGGAGAAACATTGTCTGCAGACATGGATTCCCGTACGAATTTGTAACAGATAATTGTTCTCAGTTTATTTCGACCAGATTTGAGGCCTTCTGCGAAAGATGGAAGATACGACTGACGAAATCGACCCCTAGATACCCGCAATGGAACAGCCAAACCAAAAATACTAACAAGACCATCCTTGATGGATTCAAAAAACGTCTGGATGCCGAAAAGGGTAGATGGGCCGAAGAACTCAAAGGAGTCTTATGGTTGCATCGCACGACTCTGAGACGCGCAACAGGAGAAAGTCCATTTCCCCTCGTATACGAAGCAAAATGCATGATCACAACGGAAGTCAAATTTCCTAGGGTAAGCAGAAGATTGCTCATAGAACGAGAAGAGTCCAACAATCTGATGCTGCTTGACAAGCTCGATCTAATCAACGAGTGTCGGTACCAGGCCCTTATATGAATTAACAACTATCAGCAGGCGGCCGCAAATTACTACAACGCTAACGTGGCAGCTGCAGATTCAAAGAAGGCGATCTAATCCTTCGAAAAGTTTTCCAGAACACCGTCGAGTGGATTGTTGGAACACTCGGAGCAAACTGGGAAGGACAATACAAAGTCATATAAGTTGTCCGACCAGGCTCATAAAAAATTTCAAATATGCAGGACATCAAAATTCAGAGAACATGGAACGCGATGCCCCTCGAGAAATACTACCATTAAGCAACATTTGGAACTGAACTACGAGACATCTTGATCCCTGAAGAGGGTATGAAGGCAATTCGTCACATGACGAGCTCAACTTTCCTCCTCATTAAAAGGGGGAGGGGAGTGCGTACGAAGCGTATACTCGTATACTCCAAAAAATTCAAAAGTATCCGCTCCCAGACTCGGTATTTTCAAAACTTTTTAAATAACACAGCAGAAAACCTCCCAAAATATGTCTATTATCAGAACACTCAATCTCGCAACTCGCTTCGCTTAAAAAAGACGTAAAAGTTTCAAACTTTGACACAGAGATATGTGGCTGACTCTCGAAGGACTCCCTCTTTCATCAAAGCTATCCGAAAAGGAATACTCACTTTAAAAACAGTCCATCTACGACTATAAAACACACACACCTTCTTAACACGTATCCATTGGGAAGAATTAAAAAAAGTAATATCTACCGATAATTTTGTTGTTGATCTAAACAGACTAAGTGTTCTCGTAGAGATAGTTCTCGAACACCCGACACAAGGGTAATAGCGCTATAAAAAAATCCAAAATTTTGGTTACCACTTTCGAGAGACTTAAAAATTGCCCCCCAAGAGATGCTCAATTCCTACCATTTAAGCAAAGAACTTATCACATACTCTAAAGCGGGACAAAATCAGGTCGAAAACGATACGGGAAATGTAAGTCGAAGTAGTCACCGCACTCCCTAAAACCGTGATTAGACCTAGGTCTTTCCCTAAACCCAGCACACTGGTGTCTAACATCTCTAGGAATAGTATCAAACACCATGATACGAGTTTCCAAAATTTGTCTCTTGGCTAATATTCGAGTATCTTACGAAATCCTGCAAGTTTACGCACTGCAGAAAACTCTAGAAACAGATCACGAATATAGCAGTTCACCTCGAGTTAGATTACGAGACGACAACTCGTAGTCTTCCCTCTACACCCATATAAATGCTTGATAAACTCTTAAAAACGCAAGGCAGAGTTCAGTTAAAAGTCGCAGAAGCGACAGGGATTCAAAGCCACAAGCGGCCACTCCCAAGATAAAACACCGCCACATTTGGGCGGAGCAAATATGAACTATAACACAAAAAGAAACAAAGTCTCACACGAGACTGCAAACTCAATCGTCCTCCGCACGCAGAGTCTCACCTTTACTAGTAACCACTTCTGGGTTCGGAACCGTGTCATCTCCCCCTTCATCGGCTATGGGATCCTGACCCTCAGCGTCACCTAAGCAAGGCGGAAGAATGCACCCAAACTTTAGGCCCGCAAGGATCAGGTCAAAGTCTCAATACACATCCACTAACTTCGCTCTACGAGCAAAAAGCTTGGCCTCTTCGGCTCGTTGAAATGGAGGCGCTTCACCATGAAACAAATCAACCTCGCTCATCCCTACCTCAAAGCCTACCAAGGCAAAATCCCTGACGTGGACGACCACCAAGGAATTGAGGGAATCGGTGATCCTCGCCAAAAGGGTCTGAAACTCAGTACGCACGGCTTCCTTGTCCTCTTTGATTGCCCAAACTGACGATTCCTCCCCACTCTTGATCCTACGCCTTAGCACATGCAACACCGATGATTTGGCCGTCTTCGCTTCTTCCCGAGATCCCGCTCCAGTTCATCGATCAGAGACTCGAATTGAGTTACCTCGAGGGAATGAGCATACTCGATAACCTTCAACTTCCCTTTAAGCTGGAATGAAGTTTCTCGTGACTCCATTAACTCCTTAGGAAGATGCCCAGCCTCTGACCCACACTCGCTGATCATCCCATCGATCAATGAGACAAACTGTGAAACAACAGAAATGTGGCAGTCAAGAAATGATCGATATACATGCGATAAAAAAGGAAGAAGGTTTTTTTCTCTAAACGAACCTTGGCACGATGCCTTGACATCGGGCCTGAGCCATACGCCATCCCAGGAAAAGGATCAGCCTCGGAGTTCTTGGTGCACCTCTTCTTATTCGCCGCATTGAGATTAGCACAGGGCATTTTGCGCACGTAGCAGCCGGAATCGCACTAGGTGCAGGCAAACCCAAGATGGTCACTCTCTTGACCAGGGGAGGAGGCATCGACTCGTGAACCGGCTCAACATCGATGACATGGAGTGGGGTCGTAGAAGAATCTGATGGCTGAACTTCGACCTCAGGTGCGATGCATCCGTGATGACCACCCTTCTGGCAAGAACGACCTCACGTACGGGGTGGACCTCAGAAAGTAAAGGCATCGGCTGGAGCCAAAGGTCTCAGAGGCACACCATGTGTGGGGTTTACCATCTCCTCAACCCTGTCATGAGCCAACTCACTATGAAAGTAAAGAAACTCCGCAATATGATCTGATGAACTCGCGCTGGCCGCATTGCTCATCTCGACATCACCACTCTTATGAAAGTTGCTGGAAGAAGACATCTTGGTGGAGAGAAATTTCTAAGAGAGAGTGTGGAGAGAATAAAAAATGGAAGCTGTATATTTATAGAAGAAACAAAAGTTGAAGGATTTTTCGCATTAAAATAATCGAAAAAACCTCTCAAGAAAAATCAATTTTAACCGCGGATTCCGATTAACACCATCACTCGCCCGCAAGAATCGTGCTTGAAACATGCGAGCTGGGGGGCTAACTGTTGGGGTCAAAACGGTTATCTCAAAATCAGTGTCTAAAAATTATGCTTCCATACGAAAGCTCTCTCGACACAATCACGACAAAAGTTCTCAAGCTAAAGAATCAAGAGAAATGGAGCACGGAGCCAAACGAGCAGTCCAACTCGCCGAACGGGCAAGATGGACCAGACGAGCCGTACAACTCGCTGAACGGGCAAGTTGGATCAAGCACACTATCTAATTCGCCCATTAGGAGTTGGAACAGTTCAACTCACCAAACGGGCAAGTTGGATCAAGCACACCGTCCAACTCGCTCGTTCGGTAAGTTTGAACCATCCAACTCGCCCGTTCGGTGACTTCGAATTGTCCAACTTGCCCATTCAGCGATTTGGATCGAGCACACCATCTAAATCACTTGTTCGGAGAGTTGGAACCATCCAACCCACCCGTTCAGAAATTTATAACCGTCCAACTCGCCCGTTCTGCGAGTCGGAACAGTCCAACTCGCCCGTTCTCCAAGTCAGAACAGTCCAACTCGCCCGTTCTGCGAGTCGGAACAGTCCAACTCGCCCGTTCCGCGAGTTGGAACAGTCCAACTCGCCGGTTAGAGGAGATGGATCACCCCTCCCGACTCGATGTAAGGCAACATGGACAGGACCTTATGCCTTCTGTTTATCCTCGACGGACCCATTCCTCGTTTCGTCTCGGTCGGAGTTACCGTTGGAACTTTACGATTTGGAAACCGCAAGAACTTGTTTCTCGTATGAAGTTTGGATTTACCGTATAAAACGGGAAAGATTATCTAAACACCTAAAGCTGCCTCCAATATAAGAGAAATTTGAACTCTCTTCGGAATCGACGTCGTTTCATTGGCACTCTTTCGATAAATCGTGAAAAAACTCTGAAGGCGAAAAACGGCCCGAGGGGTCTAAAACGCGGTTAAAACCCTCTCGCAAGTTTATACGAAACCAAGCCCAATGATACTGTGACGGTTTATTTTTTATTGCAGGAGAAGATAAATGTAATTCGGAAGATAAATGTCAACTTTCCGCGAGCTCATTGTAAAGCTTGTAAAGAGTACTACAACATAGTATATTCACACATTAAAACAGACTTGATTTAAATGAGAAACAAGGCCTTGAAGTTGGTATCTTAGTGTGCGTTTTACACAACAATTTTGTCTAAGTGACAAAATGATACAAAGTCCCACATCGGGGAAAACAAGGTTCAGAGAGGAGTATATATATGTACTCGATTTATGAAAGTGTAAGCGATACAGAGGAAGAGATGACTCCCCACACGCATGCCGCTGCCGCTGTCCGGCCGGTTCGCTTGGGCGTGGGCGTGAGTTTGGGCTTGCGCTTGGGTTTGGGCCATTAAGATTCTTTTTGGACCAAGTTAAGTCCAAATTTTCGGCCCATTTTTAGCCAAAAAGAAACATGTATTTCGTTTAAAACGACAAGTAGTTTGTCTCAAAATGTCACGCAGTTTTCTCCTCTCAAATATTTATAACGATAAGAAAGAGAGCGAGTCTTTTTTCGTAACTTAAATTCTCCGAGATCTTTGCCAAATCCCCACTAACAAGCGTACGTTTTGCAGCTGTTACGGGAAACCGCTCCTCTTCTACTTCTTTAAATATCTGTCTCTCCTCTCCTTCATTCTTTACGTTTTCACACAGAAAAAAATCCGACCAATCTCTCAGCGTAAGTTAAAGAGAGTGTTTCGTAGAAATTATTGTTCGTTATGGCGTTTCACGAGTGAAGCGTGGTTCATCGCCATGGGTATATCCTGGGACTCTATATTCGTATAGTTTCGTCTCACTACGGAGCGGATATTCAGAGTTAAGGAAAGAGATCATATCTCGTCTCCATGTTTTGTTGTTTTTTAAGAATCATCTATTTCCTTAACTCCGTTTCTAATATATCGTTTATGTCGGTCCGGTTTTCCGGCTACTACAGGTTCAAGTGTCGGATTTGTGGTAACTCTTGAAGCCGACCTCGTTAAGTTGTGTGAGAATGGTGTGGATGCTCAGATTGCATCTGGTGAAGGTCGTACATATGCTCAGGTTCTTGGAGAAGCTCCTCCCCCCCCCCCCCCACAAGTTTAAAAACATTATTGGAGCAGTGAAAACGGTTAGGAATGAACCTTGTTTCTTTCCCAGAGATTGATAGAACCTCTACTGAAGATTTTTTTCTCACAATGGCGTCAGTACTTTTGCTTGCAGGTTCTTATACTTCTGTCTTTTTCTCCCTTCCTTTTGAGTACTTGTCGTATGCTTTATTAGTATATCTGCAATTGTTTTTCATTAGTTGTCGATGTTATCATGTGCTCATCAAACCAAGTTTAATGATCTAGCTTACATTATTTTGCCAATAGTGTATAGTCTTGAACTGATCTATATATGATATATCAATGTATTTGACAAGAGGCTGAAACTCTACAAATTACGTTATTTTTCTTTCCATTTAATAAGGTCTACGTAGACTAGCATTTTTGTTTTTGGCTTCAGCAAAACACTGATTTGGTTTAAACGATATTTGAGCAAAGAGTATTTTTTACAAGAGTGGTTAAAGATTCTGAAGATATGTCGTACTCGATGAAATTTCTTGACCATTTCAAAAGCATAAAACATATTAACAGAGTAATTTTATAAGCTCTACAAAGTCATGACTCATATTAAACTTAAAACCAATACAAAGTCAAGCTGAGTCTCTTTAAAACTTGGAATCAATACAAAACTCAAGTTCTGAACAGATGTTTAAACAAAAGCTTCTATGGATATGGTCCTCTTCTTTTCCAGAAGCGAGCTTAGCCTCTTTGACTTAGTGAGAATCTTCAACGTCTGCTTGTTTCAATAATTTTGATCATAACCCAACTATTACCTCCTTTGCTTCATACTCGCCTCTATTTGGCTCCACACTGTCTATGCCCTTCTCTATCAAATGGACAAGTAGTAAACCATTAAACATTACGTACTCAAGAATGATTTGACACTATAGTTTCACAATAGAAATGAAGAACTAAGAAAATAAGCAAAAATGTTGAAGTAGAAGAAGAAGGTTGTCGATTTTGGTAAAAAAAAAGTTAAAAAAGAAATAAAATGATTTTCAGAATATTTTCTAACTGTTTTTAACTTGATTTTCGGATATTAGGTACAGATATAGTAGAAACATAGACTCGTATTTTCCTCCTCTCGGGCACGATAATCGAGAGGACCTTGAAATCTTTGTTTCTTGACGCCGGCGGGGTCTCAAACCGCCGACGTCGAGCTCCTCCCTCTCGCTCTTGCTCTCGTCTTCATCTCTCTTGTGTTTCTTCAGTCACCGCCGAAGCTTTTGTCGACAGATCTCTCTGGAAAAGATCTGTTGTGGAGAGTCAAAGCGTTTGGTCTTTCGTTTACGGCCAGGCTTCACCGGATCCGACTTTTCTTGGGGGGCTCCCCATTCCTTTTCATCCGCCGCGGCTTTCACCAACAGCAAATGCAGTGCTTCGTCACCGCCGCTGCTCACCATCGTCATCTTCCAGATCTGCGAGTTTCCACCTTTAGCTGAACTCCGCCTTTTTCCAAACTGGAGGATGGTATCAGCTCTGCTCGCCTCACTGGACTCAACCCGTCCTTCCACCGGACATCGTGCTCAAACAGTCGTGTATCTCCTTCACTGGCGAGGCCACTCTCCTGCTGCCACTCTCGTTGAATTGGGCCAAATCAAATTGTTATTGGGCTTGATAAGCCCATTTGCGTTTACTTGCAGCAGTTTCACCCTAGTTTCACAGCCCACTAATCAGTGGGGATTTTGGTCATTTTGGCCATTTTTCTAAAAATTATTGGTGGATTCATCAAGATTTTTACAGAAACTGAAATAGTTTTACAAGATTATCTCTCTCTGTTGAAGCGTCTAGCTTTTGCTCATTTACCGGTGGGTTCATCGGGCTCATCATTATCATCACCTTCTACCTCCTCTTTGAGGAGTGTTTTCCCTCCAATCTTTGAAAGGAGGTGTTTTTCCATATCTATAGCTGTTTTGCTATCTTGTGTAGCAGTTCGTTTGGGACTTTAAGATGCAACGGATTTCGTTTCGACGATATTTCGAGGTGTGGATTGGATGTCAACGTCACGATATACAGTGACTATTTTTCAAGGTTTCGACAATGTCGTAAACTTTGTATGGACGCATCCAAGCTTTGCTTTGGATTCGCTGTCTTCCTATCTTAGAGTGTTTGTTATCTCTTATGTTGTATTGTCTCTTGTTTGGAGAGTTCTAAACAATTGTTCTCTTAAGTGTAGCTCGGATGTTTAAGTATGAATGAAAGTGGTGTCCCAAAAAAAACGTTACAGATATAGTAGAAACAGCATTCTAAATAACTTAAAAATAGCTGAAAACGAAGAAATAGCATAACACAGAACTAGATGAAATACCATATGGAGGAATGTGAATTCTGAAAAAGTAGATATAAGGTTACTATTTAAACCTTCTGATCTTCACGAATTTTAGAACATAGATGAAATAGGGGATTTTTTATTCTGCTTTAGTAGATGGACTTGTATTTGGTATAGTACGCATCAGAGCCGGGCCTGAACTTTATTGGGCCCTAAGCATAAAATATTTGGCCCATAAACTATATTATTTTTTGGAAAAATGTTGAAAGTCTTCTACCCGAGCGTCGAACCCCGTGACACTGAGAAAATTAAAAAAGACAGGTACCAACAAAGCTGAAAGAAAATCTTGTAAAAAAATAGCCCCTAAAACTACTTATCTGATTTTTGGCCCCAAGCATGTGCTTGACTAGCTTGTAGTCAGGTCCGGCCCTGGTACGCATTCTGAGGTTCTTAGATTACTGTATCTTTTGTAGATTGTAAATGCTATATCTATGTAGATGGTAGATCATGATTACTAACACTTTTAGCCAATTTTTGAATTTACTATTCCAAAATTATTTTCAACCCAAAAATATTTTCTTAAATGTATATGAATGTTAGTATCTATGTTTTATAAATTTTTTTTCTTCTTTTTTTGCTTTGCAAATATTTTGATATGAATTTTTATAAATAAAAGGGTAGTGAAAGTCCAAAAATGAGAAATATTGGTTCTGTTTTAAGGAGACAATACGAGAGTTTAGTTATTTCTTTTTAGCAAAATTCCCAAAGAAATATGGATTGTTTGTAGTTTCTGATAAAAATAAAACCTTTGGTCAAAGACAGTGATACATTACTTCGAGATATTCTTTTGTGAGATTGGCTCGTGTTCCTTCACAATTCTATGGCACCATGTTCATTTCTAAATATTTGTTTTTCTTTTGAAACAGGTTCTTAATCATATCTAAATATTTGATAGATTCAGACTCGAAGTCGAGATTTTAATCGTTGATTTTCTTTGATACAAGGTGGAAAATTACTTGGCAACAAGCTCGAAATTTTAAGTTGTGTTTTCAGAAAAAAATGGCTTCACACACTCTCAGATCAATCTTAAGCTCAATCAAGATAAATAAACATATCTTGTAGAAAAGGACAAACGCCGGCTTATGCCAAACGTCGTGGTTGATTATCCGAGATGGAGATGTTTTAGACGTTATGATTAAGAACCGGCCGCTAGTAGCAAAACATGATACTTTAGCATAGAGCTAAACGCACAACAAGTTTGATTTCCCTTTCTACCCCCTTGTTTTTGTTTTTCTGTCTGATTTTTTTCTTCTTCACAAATGCTAAAGGCACAACAAGTTTGTCAATATCCTCCAAAGATTATGATTCACCATGTCCTCAAGGTTGAATATTGGATACTTGATTAATTGGTTCCCTTGAGTTTCAAATACTATTATTACATTAAATTGCATGTGTTTTTCAGTCTCATCGTTTGGTGAGGAATGAAACAAATAATATTGTTATTGCTGCATCCACTAATCACTATATGTAGTACAATCTCACTGAGACCATGAGGTATTCCAGTATTGCTTCACTTTTACTCACTCTCTCTCTAACCATTTTGCTTTTATCAATCAAATTTGTGATCCCCAGTGACTAATTGGAGAGAGATAAAAAGGAATGGTGGAGACAAGTCCTCTTAAGATACCTCTCGGTTAGTAAAAAGTAAGATTTTAAGGACAAAGAGATTGAAAAAAAGAAGAACCATTATGGGTCCATATAGAAGAAGTAGAAAAGAAAAAGTGAAGAGACAAAAGAGCTAATAATGAGCTGCACTTGAGTACCCATGATGTTTTTCCCATATGCAACCACTAAGAGTCTAGTCTCTTTGGTTAGTTATCAGTATGAACTAACTATCTCCGTGATTGAAGGTGTCTTAGGATAAGATTATTGATGTTGTTGCAGTACACTCATAACAGCAATTAGGACACTTGAACAAAAAATTGTAAACTCTAGATTAGATTCTCAGCTAGGTTCTCCAATGGTGATCTAGACATATCACACTTCACAAAACGGTCAAAACAAGATCTAGACTAATCACAATTCACAAAATGATGTTGGTGACCTTCCCTTTAAACCATTGCACAAAGTTAAGCAATTATTTTGATAAATCCGTTTGTATTTTATGTCAAGGCCAGGAACATATATACTGGGCAAGAGAAAAGTGTAATGGTGGTGGTTACTGAATTGACCCAACGGGTGAAAAGAAAGGTAACTTTCAAAAGTAGCTTTCTTTTTCTTGATGTTTCTCTCTCTCTCTCTCTCTCTCTTTCTTATATTCACACCACTCTTCCCTTCCAAATCCTCACTTATATCTTGGTGCTGCGACAAAGCAAAGCAAAAGAACAAAAAAACTTGGCTAAGCTTCTTTGTCGCCATTGACAAACAATGTGTGAATTTGGCTTGTCATCATCTCCAGAAGAGAATCAAAACATGAAGAAGATGGCTTTCTCTTCTCTTCTCCTCTCTCACTTTCATATCATTTGTTCGTTTATACTCTCTCACCCATTCTATTTTTCCTACACACTCTTCTTCTCACCTTACATCTTTAAGATTCTATCTTTTCTCTCACCACTCTTCATTACCACCACACTCTTACTTCTCGCTTTACTCAGCACTCTCCATCTTCACGACACTTTTCCTGACTCTGACCCACTTGAAACCCAACAAGGCTTCCTCTTTTCCTTTTGTAGTAACCTCGGCAGTGTCTTGGAACCCAAGTTTGATGTCAGCAATGAAGATGTTAACGAGCTGGAAGCGTATAAGATGGTCGTTGAGGCTTGCTCAATGGAATGTGCATCCAAGGATGAGAGTAAGGAGGTAACGTTTGTTGACAAGTTCTGTAGCCATGAGGTCAGCAGCACCGTGTCCAAAGCTTTGACCAATGACCCCTGCGAGGAGCCAGTTGAGATCCAACCGTTGAAGTTTGAGGATTCGATGGATGTGGAAAAGGAAGAAGAAACAGAGAAATGTGAAAAGAAAGAAGAGAAAGTCAAGCCAACAAGTGACGTTGTCATCGATAGTGGTGAAGGACAGTTTTGGAAAGAACCGACAAAAGAAGAATCCAAGGCTGAAAAAGTAGATCTTGTCGGAATTTGTAATGATGAAAGCTATGATCTCCCAAGACTGAGCGACTTTCTAGGAGAAGACAAGAATCAGAAAGAAGAAGAAGAAGGTGCTTCTCTTAGGAGCTTTGGGTCAATGAGGAAAGAGAAAGAGTGGAGGAGAACATTGGCATGCAAGCTGTTCGAGGAACGACACAACGCTGACGTAGGACAAGGGATGGATCAGCTTTGGGAGACTTACGAGACCGAAACAGAGAAGAAGCAAACCGAAGAAGATAAGAAGAAGAAGAAGACCAAGAAGTCGATGATGATGAAGACCAAGAGCATAGAGAAGAAGGAAGTAGTAGTGGTGGAAGAGGAAGAAGATGATGATGTGATTGATCAGCAGCAACTGTGTTGCTTACAGGCACTGAAGTTCTCAACTGGGAAGATGCATTTAGGAATTGCAAGGCCTAATCTTGTGAAGCTATCTAAGGCTTTCAAAGGATTTGGAAAGTTTTACAATGCCCACAAGCATCCCAAGAAAGCATGAAGGAAGCAAGTATTAACGTTGTATTTATGTTGACCTTTTTTAAAGTAGTGCTTTTGTTGTTTCCATAGTTTCTGGCAAGCATGTAATTTGTATCCATAAGTTTCTTCATATCTTTATTGGGTCTTTGCACATTATTAATTTGTTAAACATATAAATGACTCACACGATGGAAGGATCATGCATCCATTGTTATCTCAAATCTTCGTATATTTATAGTTTAATTATATTTCTCCCTAGGTACTTCAAAAAATTATTGAGTTTTTTATAGTAGTGCTTTTTTACTGAGTTTTTTTAAATTATATATATTGAAATAGTTTATTCATTAGAAATTGTAGTTAAACAAGTACACCATTAAGTAATACATACAAGAACAAATCTAAGAAAACTTAAGCAGTGCTAATTAATTCGGAACGAATTACAAGGATTTGATTTCTGTGTTTAAGGAGTTTTGACAACTTTTCAATAGAACTGAAAGAGATTAAGGGAGGCTTATTACATTAGTTTTTATCCAAATCCTCCCTTGTTAGATATGGTATTTATAAAAGTTCTAACAAATTCATGCTTATTGGATATAGCATATACAAAACTCCTCACAAAACTCTCTTCATTGGAAAATGTGGATTTCATTAAAATTTATATCTAAGAATACTGTGGGTTATTAGAAAAATTAATTTACACCTTAAATTCAATAGAAAAGAATATCACCTCAAGAGGTAAAATTTAAAAGATAAAAAAAAAATTATCCCATTTCATTTCTCTGATCCCTCGCTAACACCACGTCTCTCCCGACACTACTTCCCTCTTACCACCTCCTAATCACTAAATTCTTCCTCCAAAAAGAATCCATTAATCTCGACAGTGTCAACTTTCTCCACTCCGGTTTGTTCTAAAGCAACATCTCGTTGTACACAGTCTCACCGAAAAAATACCTTCCTTTTTATATTAGTTGCACAACACTTTATTAGAAGAGGTCAGGCCCGGCTCAATTTTATATTGGGCCCTTGGCAAATATATTTTGGATCTTTGACAAATATATTTTATATAAATAATAATTAATTAATTATAAAATTATGGGTCCAATAAAAAAGAGAAATAAAAAATCTGGGCCCTTTCTTACTATAAAATTTATTTGTTTTTCTGATGGGCCCTGGGCGTGTGCCCCACTTGCCTACCCCTAAAGCCGGCACTGGAAGGGGTAACACTAATATGTTGTTGTCTTTCACACTAGTCTCTTGATGGAGCTTCACACCATGGTTGCTAACTTAGTTAAGCTCTCTTAACAAATTTGATTGCATGAGAATATTGGACAGGAAGAGGAGAAGTACACATGACAAGTCGAAGAGCACTAACTTGGAGAGAAAATCAAGACACCTCTCTCATCCCTCCCTAACACCACATCTCTCCCAACACTACTTCCCTCTTACCACCTCCTAATCACTAACCTTCTTCCTCCAAAGAATCCATTAATCTCGACAGTTTCAACCTTCTCCACTATGGTTTGTTCTATAGCAACGTCTCGATGTACACAGTCTCGCCGAAACAAGGCCTTCCTCTTTATATTAGTTGCACAACACTTTATAAGAAGAGATAACAGTATTATGTTGTTGTCTTTCACACTAGTCTCTTGATGGAACTTAGCACCATGGTTGTTAACTCAGTTAAGCTCTCTTAAAAAATTTGATTGCATGATAATATTGGAGAGGATGAGGAGAAGTAAGCAATGATGGCGGCAATGCTAAACAACTAAAGACTTGAGCAATGAGGTTAATATAATGTTTTGTAATTGTTGTGTATATCAGCAATAAAACTAGTTTCTTGTCTCGTTAATCAAAGTTAACTTTGATATTAATAATGATTAAAAATATGTATATGATATTTTGCTTTTAAAATTATACTTAACTTTGATATTGAGAATCACTGAAATATATAGATACAATATTTTTTTATAAGGATTGTTTGAGATTATCTTTTCATTAGTTATACTAAAAAAATTTCATATATATATATGTGTGTGTGTATCAAATTATCAAAGAACCATATCGTCGGCAGCTTCTTGGAAAAAATTAAAGGTTAGAGTTTTTACTTTATTGTTGTTTATGTTGCTTTTGTACACAACCATGAAGTTACTTGTGATGGAAATTTGCTTGAAGGTATGGTCGTGTTTGTTCTTCTTGTTTTTTTTAGTGCTTTATATTTTTTCTTTAGATGTTTGGGTAACTATCTTTTTCACTAAGGTGGGAGATATACAAGAAGGAAAAACTAAAAATCCTTACGTTCCTTGGTCCCCCCAAGAAACCAAAACTTGTTGCGCTTGTTGGTCGATGGTGTAAATAAGAATTGGATTGATGGGAGTGGTAAATTTAATAAACTTACTGTGGAACAAAGAATACTACCAGAGTTAAGCAAAATTTTTGGATCTACAAAAAGTTTTCCTAATACAAAAACAAGACAAAATTTTTGAAGAGAAAGCACAAGAGTTTTGTAGATCTTATCCCTTTTAGTTCATGATTTGGTTGGGATAAGGACACAAAGAAATTTACTGCACCAAATGAAGTATGGGAAGAATATTTCAAGGTAAGTAATTTGTTTAAAGTTATGATGCATGATTTCTTATGCATATATTTCTGTCTTGTATGCTAACTATTTTTTTATTAAAAATACACAAAAATATACAAATTTACGTGATGATATGTTTGAGAATTTGGAAGACCTAGAGAAGATCTACAGACAAAATACTGCAAGAGGAAATAATACAACTAGGTTAGGAGATACCACAAATGCTCGTACTTATGTAGCAAGAGATGACGAATGTGAATATCAAGAAGGATATGTTCTTCAAAGGATGGCTGATTTTGATGATGATACTGATGGTGTGGAACAAGCTTCATCTTTAAGACGTAGGAATGTCATTGAAAATCTCCCAGTAAGAAAGAGAGCTAAAACTGATACATATAATGTGGCGAAAATTTCTGATAAGATAAGTGCTGTCACTGGAACAACCAATCATATTTTCACTATGATACAACAAAGATGGAAGAAGGAAGCCGACGAAAAAGAAGCTGAAGAAAAAATAAATAATGTACGGGACGCAATTAAGGAAATTCCCGATTTGGAAGAAAATGAGTGTTTTGATGCCATCAATTTGGTCATCAATTTGGTATGAAATCTGGATTCATGAGTATGACTATGGAGGAACGTTTTAAATGGATTAAACGTTCTATATGTAAGCCATTAAATGTACGGGAAGAAATATTGTGTTTTGATAGTTATACTGGTTTCTTAATAGTTTTATGCTTTTCAAGGGGTTTTATTTTATTTCTGGTTTCATATTTCTTGGTGTTTTTGCTTTTGAATAATTAAATACAAGTTCTTAATGGATCTTGTTACTTTCTTGTAGGTTATAGTTTACATCTCTGATCATTTTTACATTTCTGGTAATGTTGTTTTTTATGTAATATTTTAAATGTGTATATTTAACCTTGTGTGTATATTTTGTTGAATTCATGACACCCAATAATGACACATGATTCTTTGCTCACGTTTGAGTTAAACTACAAAAATATGCAATCATGAGAAACCAATGATATATATACAATACACAAATTAAATGGTATTCATTTTCTCAATGTGATGTTTTGTTTTTGATAATAAACTTCAGATTCTTCAGTCATGGATCAAGCGGTTAATGAGAAATTAAAGAACTACAACAAAGAAATAGTAGAAAAAGAAAAAGGAGCTTTCAATCGGATATGGATATACTTCTGTTGATATCAACTATCAATGTGAGAATTTCCATTCTTGCACATTGTCTATGTTCACAAATTCAATGTCTGCTGAAGAAGCCAGCCACTAGACTTGGAAATGAATATATATATAAAGTGTTCTAGCTGAATATCCAGAACAGTTTCGAAGTTTATATCGTATGTATCCAGATGTTCTTTCGGATTTGTGTACTCTTATCCGAGAGAAAACATCTTTAAGAGATACCAAATGGAATTTGATTGAGGAAATGCTTGCCACCTTTTTGCTCATTGTTGGCTAGAAGCACAAGATATATTCTCCCACGAGATGTATTCAAGATATCAAGTTTTGCAATAAGTCAAGGTTTTTATAAAATCTTGAGGGTGTTAAACACCATTGGTACAAGTTTGATGGCTAAACCAGGAAATGTCGTGCCTTCAAAAATAAGAGAAACTACAAGATTTTATCCCTATTTTAAAGTATGTCAAATATTTTTTTCTCTCTCTTTTCGGTTAGAATTATCCATTAATATTGTTTTTTAGTATTGTGTTGGAGCTATTGATGGAACACATATTCCTGCTATGGTAGTAGAAAATGAAACTGCTAGCTATCGAAACAGAAAAGGAATTTTATCCCAAAATGTGCTAGCTGCATGCAATTTTGATTTGTAAATCATATATGTTCTTACTGGTTGGGAAGGTTCACTTCATGATTCAAAAGTGTTAAATGATGCTTTAACAAGAAGTAACAATAAATTTGAAGTCCCCGAAGGTATGTTATCTATTTTTAAGATAAGTTATTTTATTCACAATTTTCTGATTCTTATTTATATTGTATATTTAAAATATTTCAGGAAAAAAATTATTTTGCTGATTGTGGATATGAAAAACAAAAAAAGAAAAATCTAACTCCATCCCGTAGTACCCGTTATTATCTCAAAGAATTTACTTGAGGAGACAGTGATCCCAAGAATAAAGAAGAATTATTCAACCATCGTCATGCTTGTTTGAGAAACTTCGTTTAAAGGATCTTTGGTATTTTCAAATCGAGATTTCTGATATTTAAATCTGCACCTAGTTTTCCATATAAGACACAAGCAGATTTAGTGCTTGTATATGCTGCATTGCGTAACTATCTCCATCAGAAGTGTCGTTCAGATGAATTTCCTCCTGAATAAACTTCTGATGAACAAGTTGCAACCCAATCAAGTACTAATTGTCATCAGTTACTTGGCATGCAAGAACAACAAAAATAACATGCCAATGAATGGAGAGCAACAAT
This sequence comes from Moricandia arvensis, assembly GCA_905132765.1. Taxonomy (NCBI): domain Eukaryota; kingdom Viridiplantae; phylum Streptophyta; class Magnoliopsida; order Brassicales; family Brassicaceae; genus Moricandia; species Moricandia arvensis. The sequence goes on from CAJHQP010000136.1 coordinate 267,361, forward strand.
TGCTTCAAATGTATGGAATGGTGCTATTATTAGTGGATCTCAACGGTGATATATGCATAAAGTAACTTATAATTCTTTGTTTTTTATAAAAATATCTATGGTTCACAGTGATATTTCACAATATATTTCTTGATTGATATTGTATGAGATTTATAAAATTGTTGTCAGTATATATTACAAAAAGACGCTTGACTGTCCAATGTGATATTAATGTCAAGTGAAGTAGTTATTACTTCTTATTTAAGTTTTAGGAAAATAAGAATTTATTAGTCAACTTTTGTTTCAAATTCTCCGATCAATTGGAATAAAGTTCTGGAAAAAAGTTCATGATAACTCAAGATTTCTCATTATGTGTATATTCTTGATATCAAATATTCATATTAGCATTGAGTTCCTACAAAAAATATGCGGCTTTAGTATAAATCTAATAAATATGTTATGTTTTCTCACGTAATTAGGATACTTATATATGTTGGCATCCAGAAAATTTATTCTTTGTTGATGAGAAATAACTAGTTCTTATGTTTTATTTGAAGTAACTAAAGTATCAGATGTAAAGCCATACGATAGAAAGGTGTTTTAAAATATTAAAAATGGATTTTACCAAATTTGTTTTTTTGTTTTGTTCTACCAACTTCCCCATTAAAATATCCATCAAGATCTTTAAAACCTACCAAATCTCACCAGATCTAAAACCCTCAGATCCCTAATACAATAAGCCCCCTAAAGTATTACAATGAAAATTTCACACATTTAGGATTTCTTTATTCCTAGAAGAAAGAACAATATTGCTGATTCTGATTCTATAAAATAAAATAAAAAATATTGATAATTCTTTAGCCAGGAGTGCTACAACTTTTTATAGAAAACTTTATCTTGTTGATTGTTTTATTCTGCTTTGACTTCCTAAACCACCTCAAGTATGAGTAATAAACTAACTCTCTGATGTAAAAAAAATAACAAAGGCTTTAAATTAGTTTCCCACGTGATTGAATTGTTGAGGTCAAAATCTTTTTTCACCGAGATATGTTGGGATATCACATGAGAAATCTACCACCAGGTAATTTTTGATATCACTATGTTGAAGAAAACACACAGTTGTTACAATGGAGCGGGAATCCAATTATTCCTTGCACTTTTGTTACGATAGAGCGGAAATACAATTATTCCTTGCACTTATCTGAATATGTGAGGAAAATAGTTTAACAGTAGCATAATATAGTATAAATAAAACTTAAATGAGACCAACATTTTTTACGAGAAAAAACTTCTTAGTATGAGAAAAAACTATTGGATCGTAATCCACTTAAGAATCCACTACATAAACATGTATGAATATAACCATATCTTTTCTATTCAACAACCGGAACAAATTCAGAGACTAAACTACAAAGAGTAATCTCTAATACAGGAATAATAAAAATAAGAGAGAAACACAAAAGCTCCAAAATAGGCTGCAACAAAAATGACCTCAACTAAGTAGGATTCTGTCAACCAAAGACTAGTCTCACCGTACAAATCCAAGATGAACAAGTCCAGATTTCCACTCAATCAGACAAGATCTCAACGTAGGATTTACCAAACACTCAAGACAACACTGTTAAAGAACTATTGCGACCAACCTCACTAAAACCCATATTATAGAGAAATCAACCGCTGTAACGGAAATATCAGCGTTGAATCTCAAACCCCACTGAGTGACCAAGCTTGCCACAAAATATCAGCCTGACCAGGACCTGTTAAGGTCCCCAAAACCATGTCTTCAAAATCCCAGATGAATAAGTGTAACCACACAAATTAGATTTAGAGATTTTATTAAGTCTCTCACTAACCACAGGCTCATTACTAATCCAATGGATTAATATCAATAGTCCAAGCCCAATTTTGATTCTCTCCAACCAAACCCATTGGTTTCCTCACTATGAGGAACACAAACAAACTCCCCCTCTGACTAGGTTGAGGTCTGTCTATCTCTCGACATACCTCAAGCTTCTCCCTTGGCAATGACTTCGTCATCATACTAGCTCCATAATCCTTCGTGTGAACTTTTTCAAATTCCACTTTCTTAGAAGCAACCACATCACATATTTCTATCAATGTGCTTCCACTTCGAATGAAATGTAGAGTTCATCCCTAGACTAATGGCACTTTGTCTGTCACAAAGCTACAAATAATTTTCCTGCTTAAAACCGATATTCTCACAACAATTATCCACGACATCTCTCTAAAAGCTTCAGTAGCAGCAATGAATTTTATCTCAATGGTAGATAATGCGACACACTTTTGTAACCTTGACTGCCATGTCATAGCTCCACCCTCAAATGTTACCAAGTAACCCAATGTATACTTCTGAAATCAATATTCCCAGACATGTCACTATCAGTGTAACTGACATGCACTAGCTTCTTACCTTCAAAGGTAAGATTTAAATCAAAAGTTCCTTAGAGATATCTCAGAATCCACTTTACAACATTCAAATGTTCTTCCTGGATTGGAGACAAATCGACTTACTGTACCAACAACGTAGGCTAAATCCGTCTTTTTACAGACCATGTCACACATCAAACTACCCACTGCATAAGCATGTGGAACCCTCACCATAATTTCCTTCTCTGCATATGCCTTCAGACTTTTTGACTGCTCAGTCGTAAGTATGCATCAAGAGGAGTGTTCAACACTTTAGACTTGTTCATGTGAAACTGTTTAAGTACTTTTTCAAATTTTTTCTTTTGAGACAAATGCATCAGCTTCTCATGAAATATTCTCATACCGAAAATCTATTTTGATGGATCGAAATCTTTCATGGCAAATGTCATGTTAATTTGCTCTTGCAACTCCTTAATTATGTCCAAGTTTCTACCCACAATCAACATATTGTCAACATACATCAACAAAATGATAAAATCATCATTACCATACACCTCCACAAAATACATAATGGTCTGAATCGATTTTTCCATAACCATGCTTCCCCATAACAGATTTGAATTTTATGTAATACTGCATCAATGCTTGCTTTAGCCTCATACTTATATTAACTCAACAAAGTGTATCATCATTATGTTGCAAAATATAATGTATTTATCAAGCATAATATAATGTTTAGATGGTAATAAAAGTCTATTATAAAACTAGGTCAAAAAATGCTAAAATAATCATCAACTTTTAAATTTGGTCAAAACCATCAATTTTTACGTACACTAAATTGCTGAACTTTATTTACTTTTAAATACATTATATTTACTAAAAGATTCTTCAAAAATACAATCTATTTTGAAGTTTTCAAAACTTCATATTTGAAGTTTAAGAATGTTCTTCTCCAAAAGCAAAATTTCAAACTTAACTTTGAAAATATATTTTATTTTATAATATGGTCCTTCTATTTGTCATAATTAATTAAATTCATATTTTTTTATAAATAACTAGTACATGTATAAAAATATTACAAAATATTAATTAATAAAATGTTGCACTAAAATATAAATTTTAACATATAAATTATTTAAATAATAAAATACAAGAAAAATACCACATTATTCCATAAAAATAATAATTCCGTAATGCTTGTATATATGATTAAGTTAATCATATATGGAAGCGAAAAATGGCTCTTTTTAATTTTTAGAATAAGAACTAAAATTTATTAGGTATCCTTATTTTTGCCATTTAAATTGTTCCTTCAGCCATTGATATTGTGTCCATTATTGACGAAAAAGAAGTCAAGAACAACAACACCAACATCAACAACCATCCTATGTGACACAAATTTGTTTAGACAATAATTTGGGGATTTTGGAGATTCCAAATAAAATTTACTTGACTATTTGTGTTGTTGTAGTATTTAAATTTGTGTAATAATTATGTATTCATGTACTTAAAAAAATTATTAAACAAATTACTTTAGTTAAATTCTTTTGTGATATTATTTTTTCTGAATTTGTTTTAAAATATTAAAATTATTATTTTAAAGTTTTTTATTTAACTTTGTGTGTAAAACTTCAGTTTATAAATAAATTTGAAATATTCATGAGATATAAAACTAAGTATTAAAACAATAAACAACAAATGCTTTAAAAATCATAAATGTGATATAAGGACCAAAACACAAATAAAAACATGAAAATTTAATTTGAAGTTTTTGAAGTTTCTTTTTGGAAAACAAAAAACTGCATATTTGAAAGTATAAAGTTTTTTTTGAGATGCTCTGAGTCGCGTCATTCATATGAATAATATAGTTGTCAACTGTTGTTTTCATTTCTTTTTATTTTCTTCATTCTATTTAATTTAATTGATTTATAATTCTAAATAATCAATTTTAGTAGAAGAAGAACAATACAAGAGAAATTGGGTTGTTGGAATTTATAAGAACTTGATTATAAGATCATTAAAATTTATAGGGAGATTTTAGGAGGTGCTTATAATAATGTCATACTCTTTGTTGATTATTGGCCAAGTACATGTTACTTTTGAGATGGGAGAAAGACTTCAAGAGACACTGCAGAAGAAGCATATTGTGGTTTAATCGAAGAGAAGCTAATTAACTATGCGTGAATTAGAGAAGCATACCAATTTTGTCCAACGGAAATTTAATCATATTATCATATATAAAAAACAGATCATAATAAGCAGTATACTTTAGTATATTTTCGATTTTATCGTCTTCTTCCTTTTGCTCTATGTAATTCTTTGTTAATATATATTTATGTGAAATTTGTTGATAGTTGAATGTAGATGAGGGACACCGTTTCCATGCCTCTAAGATATAGTCATTCTGGAAAACTCAAGAGAAACAAATTTTTCTGTTTATGTGCCTTATTCTTTTCAATTCATTAAAACAAGAGATGTAAGAGATCTGAGACAAATGCTAACAAGAGAAAAAAACTAGTGATATAATATGAGAATGTATCCTCATTTACTCGAGCTTTAGAACATAATTTAACATTGTTTAACCAATATGTCATCATATTAAACAAAAAGAGAAAGTTCTAGATTTAATTTCTATTGTTGAAATTTGAAAGTTGATATTTCTTTTGACTTTTTATCTTTTAACCAACTTTTAGAATGGAGTTTAAACATTCTACTAAAAACCTTAGAAATGGACTAAGCTGAGTCAATAAATTATATGAGATTAAAAATAAAAATCAATATAAGTTGGTTTAGGGTCTTCGAGAATCAAATGTTGAGATTCTTTCTCTGCCAAAAAAAAGTGATTTCATATACTCTTCTTATTTTCTCTTTTTTTTCTTTTTTTTAATACGAAAATCTATCAAAAAAACCAAAAAACCTAATACAACTATCTATGTACAAGCTCTATCCATTCCTATAAGCCTAATTTATCTTTCTCTTAATTTACGTTTATTTTGTTTTCTTTTTATTCTTCCATTTTCTCTCAAATGTGCTCTTCTTCTCCAAAATCTCTTCCACATTTATGAAATCTTCATCCTTGATTTTTTCCTCCTCTTACAAAATCTCTTCTCCTTCTCTTATTCTTCTGAAATCTCATTCTTTTTCAAAAAATTTCTCTTTCTCTTCTCCTTCTCAGATCTATTTTTCTTCTTCAAGATCTCTGCTCCTTCTCTTCTTCTTCTCAGATCTCTTTTTGTTCTTCGAAATCGGTTCTCATTCTGTATGTTTTTTCATTCCACTTCGATTTCTTCTTCTTTTTGATTATCTGTCAATTTCTTCTTCTTATTTGATTTTCTCTCTCTTGCGCTTCAGATTTGTCTTGTTAGAGCAACTCCAATGGTTAAGTTCATTTTTATTTTCAAAAGTTCACTTTCTTCAAAATAAAATAACATTCCTCCAATGGTTTTCTTTATTTATTTCTTGTTAAAAATATATTTCAAGTATATAACATCTCCACTTTACCATTATTCATTAATAAAAACTTATACTTGATCATATTTACTAATTTTACTTAAACATTTTGTTTTAACAATAATCCAACATAATTATTATTTAATATAAATTAAAATTATCATATAATAAATTTATTACGAATATGAGTAAGCAAACACAAAACATCACCATTTGTAAAAAAGACCATATATATATTTTTTTCTATAAGTGATTAAAAAAATGTTTAGAAGTAAGAGATGAGCTTCTTTATCTTTGATTCTTTTTAAACGAGTTAAGAGTTCTTAAGATGAATATTCATATGCTCTACGATATAAAAATCTGATTAGATGAAAATAATAGTCAAAATTATAAAATTAATTGGATAATATTAACATATATAATTTATTTTGGGGAAAATTATAAATAAGTAAAGTTAAAAATCAATTTACAATTTGAAAAGTTAATCTTCAAAATAAATGAAGATGTGAACAGTAAATCTTCAAATTTAAAGCAACACTGTTCATTGCTCCATTTTGAAGCAAAAAAATGAAGTAGGGTTGAAGTAAAACTTACTTCAAAGTGAAGAAAACAGTGAAAAAAAATGAAGTGGGGTTGGAGATGGTCTTACACGAATATACGAAAAATGAAAAAGTACAACTACAACCCATAAACAAAGTTTTACCAAGTTGTACATCGTTCAAGTACAACTTTGTAAAACTATAGAAGTTGGTTGAACTAGGTACAAATTTTTACCAAGTTTACCTCGACAATGGTACATCATAGTAAACCTTTGTTC